>JASWJB010000123.1:0-112579 GCA_032433595.1 Conoideocrella luteorostrata
TATTTGGCCTGCAAACTTGGCAAACTTGAGACCGAGAAAACTCTGCGTGAACTTACATGGCTGCCTGCCTCTGGGTTGTTCACGTAGATGGATGGCAAAGATGGATTGTTCAACTGGTCTGACGGCCGCCACTACTACACTGCGCCTTCTCCCCACCCTGCCTCAGACATTATGCAAGGAGGTTTTGCAGTTGTATGGGACGGAACGTCATAGCCCATTCGGTACTATTCCACTGGGGAGGGGGTGCGGCCAGACAAAAGCCCTCTTTTTCTAGTTGGTGTTTCTCATGCCTATACCCCGTATGTTGCATGCATACCCCATACATGGCTGAAAAGTTTGGTACGGGCTCTTGAGCCGCGAGTTTCATGGCCGAGGGGCGACGATTGAAAAAAAAAAAACACCACCACCACCACTACCACCGCCACCTCCACCACCACGCTATTGCCCAAAACACTCACCTGCAGCTGCAGCTGCAAGGACACTATCATCCAATTCCCAACATGGATGTTCCTTGCATGTTCGCTTTCCCAATCCATTCCCCTCCTGTCTGTTTACTAGGTGGCGAAAACGCCTTCTTACGTGCCGCAACCAATATAAAGTACTTTGACGTGACGAGATTGAGTACGACGGGGGTCTTTTGCGGCTGGGACCAGGCTTGAGGTCACTCACCACTCACCACCACCAGTGCTCTCTCAAGAGAGAGGGACAAGACGCTAAATATTGGACCTAACTGATGTGCTTTGGAGAATAGGGGATACTCTGTCCTTGGGGTGTTTGCATGCTAACTTAGGGACGGAGCTTTTTGGCGTCACACAGCAGCAAAATGCATCAGCAGAGCAACGGCGGCCCTTTCTCCTCCCCCTTCACAAGGCCGGTGATACAACAGACAGCGCAAGGCAACACACAGCAGGTGTGCTGAAGGACAATATAAAATAAATTGGGTTCAGGTTTGTTTGTCTATTTCGGGAACGCCGTGCAATATAGTCGTACAACATGTGTATATGACCGCATCCACCCGTCCACCCGTCCACCCATCCACCCACGGCACCTCAGGTGCTTGAGAATCGGGATTGTATGACGCTCAGGAGGAGGCTGAAATTGGGCGTGGCACAACGGTGCACGACAACGTCCAGCCATCCGGGTTGACCGCGTTTTTGCGCAGAGCAGCGTAGATGGGCTTGTAGGTTGTGCGTTGGCAAGCAACTGCATTGAGAGTGCGGATGATATGCATGACATGGCAAGCGTCCGGCGCGGTCTAGAAGGCAAAGATTGGTCGTGATGAGACATTTGATCCCAAGTCATGAAGTGTCGATTGCCGACGTGTACATTCATCGAAGCGAATCGTGCGGAAATGGTATCAATTGCACAAAGTCCGTCGTTATTGGGTGGCAAATTCGATAGGGTCTTTTGACAGCTTAGATTCTTGCATTTACTATTGGGTCATGCATGAAGCTCTTCGGTGCCAATAGTGTCCACGGTGCTCACCTGCCGTTCCACCATGTTGAGCCCGGCTTGAACATCCATCGGTTTTGTTTGTACGTTTGCATCATATTTCGCCGTTATAAGCATCAAACTTTATGTGAGTGTTTGCTACAGTTTGATTCACCGCATCGTACAATGGAGATCATGCAAGGCCATGTATGCTTGACTCATGATGAATATGCAATACAGATCAAGTGAACCCTGGTGTTACATATACTGTGCAGCAGCAGCAATTTTCACTGGCCGCATGGAGGGGTGAGCATTATGTAGCTGGATGGCTGGGTAGGTGGACAGATGGAGCATGAGCGAGTGAGCTGTTGCGGCAAAAACACGCCCCCATCATTGGCCGCCATAACAAGAGCATGGACGTCTAGAAAGGGAGTTGGTCTCCGTTGCCAAAAACAGCAGCAGTACAGATGTTCTTCATTGTCCACACAGCCTGACAGCCTGGACAGTTTCGCGTAGAGACACATCCGAGAGAGAGACAAGCACACACACGCGAAAAAAGGGAATCCGCAATGATATGTTCGCCCTTGTTCCACAGCTTTTTTCGGTGGGACTCTATCCGAGTCTCAGACTGGTGCAAGCAGTCTTTCCGATGGGACTGGCACAGAGTGGTCTTTGCCCATCCCCGCTTAGACCTGGGGGCGAATCATTCGGAGAAGGTCGATCGTGTAGATGGGGCGAAAGCTAATTAGGCTCGGTAGAATATGATAGTAAAAGGCCGATTTTGGGCGCAGGGTTGGCTGAGGTATTATGGGTTGGATGCTGGTCAAGCTGAACACTTTCTTGTGTGGATGGAATCGAAAGCCCCTCTTCGATCTAAGACAAACTCACAAGGGTGGCATTTGAGAAACTTTGCTGGCCAGCCTTTTGAGCCTCCTCAGCCTTCTCATCATGGGGCCATTTGTGACAGTTCGGAAAAAACAGTCGATTTTGAGGTGGAGAGAACTCCGTGAATGATTTAATGGTGGCGGGTAGGGGTGGTGTGAGATACATTTGGGGAGTTGGAGCTAGCTAGCCTCCATGCAAGGTCGAGACGAAGAGAATATTATCGCCACTCTTCAGTTCATATGCCTCTTCTCCCTCTAGTTCCCAATCGGCATCATTAATAAGAACCAGGATGCCCGGGCGGCTGCATTATCAAGACGGGTGCGTTAGTTAGTGGATACTCGCTGTAGGGTTGAAGCAATAAGCACATGTTTAGCCAAGGAATTTGCCTGTGGTTGGCTCTCATGGATTTTCCAGGGTCGATAATTGTATAGTTCGACTGGCCCAGACAACTCCGTATGCCTGCAGAGTCAAAGCAGCGGGTACCAGCGTTGCATATGACAGTTGTAGTTGCCACTCCCAATTCAGGATTGGCCTGCTCTGAGTGCATCAAAGTAGGAAACGAATCAGAAAGTGGTACATACAGATGGTTGTCCAGAATAAAAAGTTCCTGACGTGTATCTTTCATTACGTTTTGGCAAAGATGATCGATCAGAAAAGCTATATTGGCAGGTTCGCCATCCCTGTCCATGCTCGGAAGTCTGAGCGAATGGTGTCGCTGGTCAGAAAAGAGCATCTCCAGGCCCCCTCTACATGTGAAATGGTCAGTAAATGTCTATTGTGGAAAACATAAACAACATTGTGATGGGGCAAAGGCGTAGATCGATAAGTGCATTCGTTATGAGGAGCTTCGCGATTGGACGTATCACCAACGTTGATCCATGACTCGCAAATTGCCGCCGCGTCGAGCTGAAAAGCCAGAAAATGTGACAGAATCAATCGTGCTTCAACTTACGAGAACTCGACAGCTATGGTAAGCTGGTCGCCAGAATTTTGTGTCGCTGTGGTGGCCATTTTGAGAACCTACGCCGACTGTCGAAGTTTTTGAATGTGATCAGAATGAAGGTGCTCGGACGTGTTCATCTAATACCAGCATTAGCCCTGACATATTGGCGTCGCTGCGAGTGGTGGTCGGCTTTTTGCTTTGCGGTTGCCACTCCTAACAGAGACGTACCGTTTCCGCATGCAATTACTGTTAATGCGGTTGATGGTTCTTATCGATAAGCAGAGAACCTGGGTGAAACTTTGGTGGTGGGTAGCGTAGCCAATCAGCTTCCGTATCGGACACAATTTTCAGACTCACATCGAATGTCATGATCAATGAATCGTGGATATGAGCGCAAAAGAGGTATCAGTAGATTACCTGTCTGTGGGAGCAAACAGAAAAACCGCTGTTGCTGATTGGAGCTCGACTGGATTACTGGCTTTTGGTGCCGATGTGAACATCGCACTGTGGCGGCCGGCAGTGAGTTTTTCCTCTTTCATTTGGCACAGACGCGATGCGATGCTGGAACAAGACCTAATTTTAAACTAGCTGTACCCTCCAAAGGGAATCGAAAGTATATTAAGTGGTCATACAGAAGCCGTCAAAGCGGTTTTATTCTTACCCGAAGATGAAAAGGATGAAGTAAGCTATATCGTTTCGGGATCTGACGATAAGACACTGCTTTTCTGGAAGTCCACTCAAGATCGGCAAAAATTTGAGGCTATTCAGACATCTTCTGAGCATACTGCACCAGTCAACTGCGTTACTGCCGTACGTGTTGATGACCATCCTGCCAAATGGATCGTTGCGACTGGCGCCGCAGATGCCACTGTCAAGATATGGTCTTTCCAGAATGACCAGGTGCAGTTGCTCCAGTCAATAAAGACGGCACCAAAATTCTTCCCTTTGACTCTTTCTATGGGAATTATAGACGGCGATGTTCTCATTCTAGCGGCTGCGGGAACTCGTGAGACCGTGCAGATCCTTACCGCTAATTTAACGAGTCCGACCATAGACTTCGGCGTGCAAGCGACACTATATGGCCACGAGGGTTGGGTCAGATCTCTGAGCTTCACAAAAGAAACGAGCGAAAAAGGTAGCGACCTTCTTCTAGCTTCAGCAAGCCAAGATAAATACATTCGTATCTGGCGAGTCCACCAGGGAAAAGAGTTGCCTGCTCTTGCGACATCCGGATCCGATCCCTTAAGCGGCGCATTTCTGCCTGGGAAGTCTCCATCAAACAAAGCCTATCGCTTAAAGGTTGCAGGTAGGGACTTTTCTGTGACATTCGAGGCGCTGCTTCTTGGCCACGAAGACTGGATATATAGCGCACGGTGGCACACCCATGCCGACGGCAAGCTGCAGCTTCTTTCAACGTCCGCCGATAACTCATTAGCTATCTGGGAGGCGGACCCTACATCTGGTATTTGGGTTAGCATGGCCAGGTTAGGTGAGATTAGCAGAGAAAAGGGCGCAACGACAGCAACTGGCAGCACTGGTGGTTTCTGGACAGGATTGTGGTCATCAGATGGAAATTCAGTTGCCTGCCTAGGAAGGACTGGAAGCTGGAGACGTTGGGAATACGATGCAAAGTCAGACACCTGGAAGCCATGTGTAGCCGTAACCGGTCATACCAAGGCTGTAACTGGCATTACCTGGTCCAAGGGCGGGGGATATCTTCTGTCCACCAGCTCGGATCAGACATCTCGTCTGCACACTAAATGGACAGCTTCAAGTGCTAACACTTGGCACGAGATGTCACGTCCGCAGATCCACGGGTACGATCTGAATTGCATTGACACTCTTGGCGGATCACAATTTGTGTCTGGCGCAGACGAGAAGCTTATGAGAGTATTCAGCAAACCTAAAGCAGTTGCTACACTACTAAGTAGATTGGCGGGTTTTGGCAATGAAAACGTCCAAGATATGCCTGATGCTGCCAACATGCCAGTATTGGGGCTTTCAAACAAGGCCATCGACAGGGTGGACGACGACCAAGAAATCCAGCCTATTGATGACCGAGACCGGGACGCGATGGATCCAGCCTCGATTGTTAAGAAGTCCTACCTGGAAATCGAACATCCACCGTTCGAAGAGACGCTCTCCAGACATACACTATGGCCTGAGACTGAGAAACTTTATGGTCATGGCTATGAGATCTCGTGTTTGGCAGCTAGCCACGATGGCAAGCTCATTGCCAGTGCTTGTAAAGCCAGTTCGACAAACCATGCCGTCATTAGGCTGTTCGAGACGGAGAGGTGGACGGAGATTAGACCCCCACTTGTTGCACACTCCCTGACAACGACACGCCTCAGATTTTCAAGCGACGACAATTATCTTCTGAGTGTGGGTCGTGATCGTCAATGGGCAGTTTTCGAGAGAAATCCTGACGAAGCTGCCTTGTACACACTCCTCCAATTGAACCCGAAAGGTCACAGCAGAATGATTCTTGATGCTGCTTGGGCGCCATCGCAGAGCCCGCTGTTTGCCACCGCAGGCAGAGATAAACAGGTCAGAGTTTGGTCATCTCAGAGGTCAGAGAATGGTCAGATACAATTTTCGCAGACAACGGCATTGCCTTGTCCTGGATCAGTTACGTCTGTGGACTTCCTTCCCGTTGACGTCCATGGGCAATTTATCCTGGCCGTTGGAACTGAAGCAGGCAAGATCAGCATATGCCTAGTGAGTGATGATGGTACCGCAGTTACGGAACTGCAATCCCCAGCTGAGTATGAGCCATGAAGCAACATAATTCCAATAGTAGAAGTTTACGATTAACACAATGATAGAATGAATTTACCCAAGGCAGCGTTGCAGTTGGCATGGAGGCCGATCAGCAAAACTACTATGTCCACGACTTATTCTTTGGCAGTGGCTGGCGAGGACAGTTCTTTGAGACTATTTTCTTTCCACGAGTCATATCTTCGAGTACGATAGACTTGGTATTATTACTGAAGATAAACGAGAGGCGTTACGTTTGCGACGGAATATTGATAGATAAAGGTGGACCGGGCCACGATTTTCATAGCTACTAAAGAGCTGTCAGTTCGTTGAGATTGTTTCCTTATATTGTTTCTCGTGATAGTCTTGTGACCGTGACCACTTTGACGATGATACTAACTCGATGCTCTTCGACATCTTCGGAAGTATCAAACTGAGCGTTACCTAATCTTATTGCATCCAACGAAATACTTTCCACTCACTTCTGAATCCAAAGCTAGGAACTCCCCACAGAGCTTCGCATTGGATGGAGGATATGAACATGAACACTGCTGACCAGATTTGCAAGTAAGCTCCTTACATAACCACTTCCTTGTATTGGGGAATGATTCCTCTTGGTTGCCACCTTTGTGAACTATTTCCGACTTACAACACGAAACGCAAGATTTCATCATCAAGGCACCGTTCCCACTTACTTGGCCTGTGGGTGGGAAGTCCTTTAAGCCCTGTTTAATGTGAGAATATAGCGCATCTGAACAACATGTTGTACAATGCCAGACTACATCCCCAGTGGTGCTCTCCTCGTCATGGGGCAGTTGCTAAGAGTGCTAAATTACCCGCGCCTATTCACAAGCAATGACCAAGACAGCAAGTGCCATGCTTAAAAGATCTGATTGACGATGATACTGCACCTGGCAAGCTATTGGTGTAGCATCAACGCTGCGCTACCAAGACCACCGCCCGGGGCGTAACTGATCCGGTTTCTTTATTTAGAAGGATTATTTGACGATGAAATCGCAAGCTTGTTAAGTGGGGAAGGTTGTAAGGTGCTGGATCCGTTTGCCTTGTTAGGGTCTAAGGCGATATAGCTATTTCCGCGGACGCATCCGAGCCAGCGATTCATTCATATCCAAGTTTGCTTCCAGAGCGGCACAAGCACGGCTCACTCAGTCAGTCAAAATATCTGTTCACATGGGAAGGTGCTTTCCGCGGACAATCCTTCTCATGAAACTCTCCAATTGTCTAGACTTTCCGCACATGTGGATGCAGGGCAGCGACGATCCCCCATCCACCCCCCCGGCCAGGCTTACTTACTTGGACAAGATGTGTGAACCAGAACGCTTAGCATGAACTATTTTGCTGGGATTCGTATGATCCTGATGAACATTGGTCATGAGTTGACCTCGGGGAGTGGATCTTGGCATCCACCCCCGGATTACAGGGTGACTTGGGGTGGGAGGCCGGAGACTAACTCCTCAACTTTATTTTTAAGTATGCCGCACGGGGAGATGCTAACATAGAGAATGTTGCCACCGGAGTGATTTATCCCCGGAGAAGTAATCATTTGGGTTTGCATGGGAGAAGGTAGCACGGCATCATAGCTGATTCATGAGGAAGGCAAACAAAACGTGTGATCAACTCGGGCGTCAAGGAGAAGATGGTTTTTATATTACCGTAGTGACTATGAGGGCTTTCACTTCAGAAGCATATACTACAGTTTGGGATAAATTTGATGTGTTGAAATTGACTTCAACTCTCCGTACGCATAGCAGAAGCGCGCACCCCGGCGTTATAATGACTCTCGGAGACGTCGATATCTCACAAGCGACTACGCAGACTTGGCGGCGCCACCCAACTCCCTCACCTAATACAATATCACATCGGGGTCTCAACTATCCATCCTTTAACATTCCTGTAGCAAAGACCTGCCTCATAGGGAAACTCGTGGCATCGGGAGATACTCAACCAGTCTACGACACAGAGATGAGACGCCCAGGCCCAACATCGAGTAATGACAGAGAGACGCCAGCTCAAGTAAAAGAATAAATAAGATGAATATTCCCAGCTACATTCGCTTTTCTTCTGCTCATCCTCTTCATCGTACTCATCAAATATCTCTTGAAACTTATTCATCCAAGAAACATCTCCATCATGCGCGGCTCAACACTTCTCCTCGCAGCTCTGCCTGCGGCATTTGCTGCTCCCGCGGAACGCACCAAGCCCGCCCCTCTGAGCATGGGCAGCGGCACCACCGGCAAATACATCGTCAAGCTCAGGGACGGCACCGAGGTTTCTGCCCTGAACAGTGCTATTGGCCTGCTTAGCGTTAAGCCCGAGCATGTTTACAACACCGCCTTCCGCGGCTTCGCTTCCTCCATGGACGAGTCTACTCTGGAGGCTGTCCGCATGCACCCCGATGTAAGTATAGGCACACATGGTCTTTCATGTTTCTTCGAGGACTTAGCTAGAAGATCGGTCTTACTGACAGCCGCTGCATAGGTCGAGTACGTCGAGGAAGACGGCATTGCTACTATTGCCGGTTTCGTGGACCAGCAGAACCCTGTGTGGGGTCTTGCTCGTATCTCAAGCCGCACCAAGGGCAAGAGAGTCTATACATATGATGAGAGAGCTGGTGAGGGCACTTGCTCCTATGTCATCGACACCGGCGTCGACGAGAACCACAGGGTACGTGAACTACTTGTTTCCAGGTGCCACAGCGCGATCATTATCCTCCATATGACCTCTCAATCATCATCGCCCATCACAATAACAAAGAAAAGACAGGAGGAGAACAAGAAGGAGAAGGAAAAGAGAAACGACGGCGAGAACGTGAGCAAGAAACTAACGCTCCATGATAGGAATTCGAGGGCCGCGCCAAGCAAGTCAAGTCCTGGATCCCCAACTCCAACCGCGATGACCACGGCCACGGCACCCATGTTTCCGGCACCATCGGCAGTAAGACCTACGGCGTGGCCAAAAAGACCAAGATCTACGGCCTCAAAGTACTCGGCAGCAACGCCAGCGGCCCGGACTCCGGCATCATCGACGCCCTCAACTTCGTAGCCGAAGATGCCCCCAAGCGAGACTGCCCCAAAGGCGTCTTTGTCAACCTCAGCCTGACCGCTGATCGAAGACTGCAGTCCATGAACGATGCTGCGGCCGCGCTCGTCAGGAAGGGCTACTTTGTGGCCGCCGCAGCTGGCAACTTCAACCGCGACGCTGCTCAAGAGTCTCCCGCTTCGGAGCCAACTATTTGCACTGTCGGGGGTACCCAGGAAAATGATGGCCGGTACAGCGGTTCCAACTACGGCAAGTTTATTGATATCAATGCTCCTGCGGTGCAGGTCACTTCCACTATGCCCGGAGGCGGCACTGTAAGTTCTGAACGCTCTGCCTGATCCCTATGCTGGTGCTTAGATTTTGAGAGACTGATGGGGCGATTTGACATGTAGGGCGGCATGACTGGTACTTCCATGGCATCCCCTCACGTTGTAGGACTTGCTGCTTATTTGTCGTCTGTGGAAGGCATCACGGCTAGCTCAGCTTGCGACCGAATCGTTCAACTTGCGACAAAAGGTGCTATTACTGGCAGGATGCCTCCCAACACTGTTAACTTGCTTGCCTTTAACGGTAATACAAAGGGCTTTTAAAAGCAAGGTTTGCACCACAGAGTTACATTGCCATTTGATCATTACTGAACGCGACGGCTCGTCGGCCGTGAAAACCGTAGCTGGAATGCAGTGTATTTACACTATTAGTTAGTGAATACAAGCCCGTTTGTTGGTGTCTAACAACAATATGCCTGGTTCGGAATATTCAAAACAGCAGAAGGTGAGGAAGATACATTGCTATCAATTTAGTGGCAATATTCTCGCCAGAGCTCACGCAGTGGACAAGTAAAGCAAAGTAATCAACATTTGCAACAGTAAAGCAAACGAGAAACGAGGGGAAGGAAAGGGTAGCTTTGCATGGGATTTTATATACGTATTTATTCCTAAAAGCGTGATAGCTTATGACTGAACGGCCAATTAGTCTCTCATGCCAGGAAAATACACTACAAAAATATAAGTTACCTAACCTACAAGCTTCTCATAATAGGCCACCGTGCTGTTAAACCTCCTAGGAAGAGGAAGATTAGTTCATTCTCCGTCCCGCATACTACTTCATCAACTCCCTCCCAGCAGCCTCACACAACACCTCCTCTAATCTTATCCCAACCGACCACTTTCTCTACCAATCTCAACTTCTTCCTCGCGTTCTCCCAGACGCCCTCTTCTCCACCATCAGAAAGCTCACCAAGATTCCTCCCGTCCTCTCGGCCGCATTTTGCACCGAGCTATTCATTCATTGTAGAGATTCCCACCACCTGCGCAATTGCACCATACAGCTCACGACATCTCCGTTGAAATCTGTTAGTTGTGCTTCATGATAAGCGACAGAAGCTCAGAATGAACGCTCCTGTTGGCTGAATGGCAGTCTTCATCCTCGCATCCTTTCTCACCCATTAGTTCTCGATGTCTACAATGAACAAGTTAAGCTGTACGATCTTGAGACCATGCCTATCTATCAAAACGATGACTCCCAACATATGGCACCAGCCGGTGACTTGTACTCGCTCTTTATATTCTATGTCTTGTTCACTACTATTAATATTACCTAACTCACGCCCGGTGCCCAACTCATCAAGAGCCCAAGCATAAACCAACAAGCCCATGCCAACATTAACGCCAATGATGTTCCCTTCCATCGTGCCACTCTCTTCCGTCGCGACCCCCTTCCACTCTCTATGTTAATACTACAAAATCCCAATGCAATTCAGTAAGATCTTTCGTTGTTTATCTGTCCCTAAGAATCCGACCGTGTGGTAGACAAACGAATGACCCCTACAGCTCCTTTTCAATACCTCCAACCATAGCCTCCTTTACAGCCTCGACTGACGGCATGACCGCGCTGGTCACACTCGCCGACATCTCCTTCACAGCTTCCCTCGATGGAGCAACCACGTTGATATGCTCTCCTTGGATGTAGTACCATGCTCGGCCGGCCAGGATCGTGATATGGTGTGGGAGATAGAGGATTGCGGCGATAAGGGTCATGCTGATGAGCAAGAACAGCACAGAATCTGAGGGCGTTGTTAGTACAACCTTTACTCTTTGTCCTGGGAATACATTGCGTATTCGCACATACAAATAACAGACTTCTCCCATGAGCGAAACATGTTCAGCGCAAACGTAACCTCAAACGTGTACTGCTTCTGGCGAAGCCATCGTCGGCAATCAGCAGCAGTAGACATATCCGAGGGCGTGACTTGGGAGTTCGTGGCGCCGTCGGAATTCGTTATGTGATTTGCGATACGTGCCGACGTTTAGGCAGGAATGTGAAGGAACGACTGGCGCCTGCAATTAGCTCACTGACAGCCTGCGGGATGCTCAAAGCCTGGTGGTTGTGGAAAGTTGCGAATTGTCAGTCCCTGAAATGTCAACCGGTAGAACACAAGCCAGAGCACCAGAGCACCAGAGCCAGGGGATATGATACGGACCCTCCCCAGGCGAACGCGGCGGCCCTTGTCGGCGCCAAAAATTTGTACTCGCTAGTCGTCCGCATAAGCGCAAGTACAGATACATAAGTGCACGACGAGCTGGAACTGTATTCAATGTATCACTACCCCAATGCTCGTAGTTTCTCAACTGCCCATCTTCGTCCGCCCATCCCGGCAAAAGTACTCCGTACTCCGTAGTTTAGTGACATACCTAATTCTTGAATTGCACCTCCGACGCACACAACCACAGTCTTTGCTAGACACTTAATTCAAATGCATCGTTTACTCACCCCTCTACGGCCCGCATATCGCTGCTTAAACCTTAATGCACCCAAGATCATCGAAAAGTCGTTCACATGTACATCAGTCATATCTAAAAGCCTTCCACCAAGGCCCAAGCCTCCTCCAGACTCTGAAATTGAAGAGTCCTTTCTAAAAGGAAGCGGTCCAGGAGGGCAAAAGATTGTATGAAGCATACATCGTCCCCTTCGACTCCCAACAAAGCCACCATCCAAACACGACATTGACTTACTAATTATCGCGCAGAATAAAACCAACTCGGCCGTACAATTGAAGCACATCCCCACTGGCATCGTCGTCAAGTCGCAAGCCACTCGATCTCGGAGCCAGAATCGCAAACTAGCCCGGGAGTTACTTGCTCAAAAAGTCGACGACCTGCTCAATGGCGAAGAGAGTCGGTCGTCCATAGTCGGGGAGGTCAAACGAAAGAAAGCAGCTAGTGCTGCCAAAAAGAGTCGCCGAAAGTATCGACTACTTGGAGAAGACAAGTCCGCTACCGCTGAAGAACAAAACAATGTTGCCTCAGTGATACAAGAGCAGGCCGAAGCAGGTCTCGCCCAGGAAACCATCGTTACAGATACACAACACGTAAATCCAGAGCCTAGTATAATATCGCAGCATAATAGTTAATCATTTGCACTAGCCAGTCTTATTGCCCGAGCAAAACAGCATGGTTAACATTCGCGCGGCACTCATAAAGAGTGCATCTGAAACGTCGTCGTCACATTCCCCAATTTGAACAAGTCTACAGCGGAAAGAAAAAATAAAGTATTTGGTTTGATCAACGTTAGCTCTACCCCTAGGCCCGTTTTACCCATCTGGTTATAACACATGGCTCATCATTCCTCTTCGGAGAAAAGACACGGCCAGCCTCCTTAATCCTATCAAAAACTTTTCGTAAATATGACACCTGACTGAGATGCTCGCGAGGCCGAGGGGGCTCCGCATCGGCCGCCACCTCCGTGATCTTGGCGTGAGTTGGTGAAAGGTGGGAGGTTTCGGTTCTGTAATGGCTTCGCTGAGGAAGACATCAGCAGCTGTTTCGTTCGAGGAATCAAAGATTACCAAATCTCGCCCTTACTGACCTTAGAAGCACTTGCGGTGGACAATTGAGGGACCGCTCTCGTCGTACTCCTGCTTGGAGATCCACATTTGCTGGAAAGTAGACAGAGAAGCCAAAATAGAACCACCGATCCAGACAGAGTACTTTCGCTCGGGGGGAGCAATAATCTTGACCTTCATGGAAGAAGGAGCAAGAGCTGTAATTTCCTTCTGCATACGGTCGGAGAGACCGGGGTACATGGTGGTACCACCAGACTAAAAAGTCGTTAGCATCTAATTGATACGCAGCTGGTTTTCTCATTTCCCTCTTAAAACGTACCATAACAATGTTGCCATACAGATCCTTTCTGACATCGACATCGCACTTCATGACGGAGTTGAAGGTGGTAACGTGGATACCACCAGACTCAAGACCAAGAACCGAAGGTTGGAACAGAGCCTCGGGGGCACGGAACCGCTCATTGCCAATGGTGATGACCTGACCGTCGGGAAGCTCGTAGGACTTCTCCAAGCTGGAGCTCTGGGAAGCGGTCTGGATCTCCTGCTCAAAGTCAAGGGCAACATAGCAGAGCTTCTCCTTGATGTCACGGACGATTTCTCGCTCGGCAGTGGTGGAGAAGGCGTAGCCACGCTCAGCCAGGATCTTCATCAAGTAGTCAGTAAGATCGCGACCAGCCATATCAACACGAGCAATGGCGTGAGGAAGGGCGAAACCTTCGTAGATGGGGACAACGTGAGTGACACCATCACCAGAGTCGAGGACGATACCAGTGGTACGACCGGAGGCGTACAAAGACAGGACAGCCTGGATAGAGACGTAGAAAGCAGGAGCGTTGAAGGTCTCGAAGACGATCTGGGTCATCTTCTCACGGTTGGATTTGGGGTTGATGGGCGCCTCGGTGAGCAGGACAGGGTGCTCCTCGGGAGCAACACGCAGCTCGTTGTAGAAGGTGTGATGCCAGATCTTCTCCATGTCGTCCCAGTTGGTGACGACACCATGCTCGATAGGGTATCGCAAGGTGAGAATACCACGCTTGGACTGGGCCTCATCACCAACATAAGAGTCCTTCTGACCCATACCGATCATGATACTGCAAAGTACAACTGTCAGAGCCATGTTTTCTAGCATGTCGTAGTCCGCAAGGCGCCAGAAGCCGACTGGATAGGAAGCGCAAAATTTGGGTCGAATATCATTAAATTCGATTAATGTGCAGAGAAACTTACCCATGGTGACGGGGACGGCCGACAATAGAAGCTGTAGTAAATTGTCAGTATATTCGTCGCGTCAATGATGTGGTGCGGATATTCGTGTTGCAAACGAATCTCGCGCGGACAGTGCGGTTAAAGGAGCATGGAAGTGGGGTACTCACGGAAAACAGCTCTGGGGGCGTCATCACCGGCGAAACCGGCCTTGCACATACCCGAACTATCATCGAGTTAGTGAATTATGATATCAAGAAACAATCACCTTAACTATCTCGAGGTGCCAGGTCAAGCATCCTGCGTCCTCTGACGTTGCTGGACACGCTGTGTGGGTACACACGGCGCCATTTCTCGACAGGTCGGTGAGGAGCGGGGGATGCGGAAGAGCGAAGCTTACCCATTGTCGATGACGAGAGCGGCAACTTCTTCTACACAGATGAAATACGTTAGCAGTGAGGTTCAATGCATGGATGAAGACAGTTTGGCAATGCCTGAATAATGCATATTAAAGCTGGGGTTGCGTGTATGCAAGAGACGTACCCTCCATGGTTGCTAATCAAGGTAGAAAACTGTTGGAGAAAATAAAAGTAAGCAATTGGTACGGTATGCGCCGAAGTGCAGATTTGAGCGATTATGGATGAAGCTCACGAGATGGGAAAAGAATCGAAATAAACAGAGCAAGGTCTGAGGAGTCGGGAAGGAGACTCGGTGGTCGTAAGGATTTGGTCGTTATGGGGGGGTGCGAGGTTGAAGAAGGAGGAAGAGTGGAGAGGGGAAAAGGAGGGAACCTTTGAAGTCCACAGGTCAGGCCAACTGCTATCTCCGCCCCAGGTGCCAACAGACCATCAGACGCAGCAGGGTAAGCCCAGTAACTGCTAGGCGGCGACCATAGGCATGCCGCGTCCCACACCCCGAGTCTAGACTTGAACTGGCACAAACGCTCAATCAGTCCACGCACGCCGCTGGCACACACGCTGCACGCTACCACAGTCACCAACACAAATGTACAGCACTCATACACATGAGCCTAGTTCCGTGGGCTACCAAACAAACACGGCGATGTGCGAATAAGCGGAACCAGGGCGAGAGCAACACCAGCGCCGAAGGGTCAGTGGCTAGTCAAGTTGCCACCCCTGAACAACAAGCTCGCCGCTTTTACGGGGTCACGATTGGCTGATGGCGGTGGCTGGGAAGATGCGTGCCAGACAATGTTGCCTCCGCCGAGTCGCCATCGGCGTCGTCACCACGAACTAGGCCACAGCGTTCTTACATTCTATAGCACCTGTTCGGGCTGGCGGGCGAAAGCTCACATTGAGCCTTGCGTCGACATTAGGATGTCCAGGGATGACCTCAGTACGGAATAGTAGCTTTGGCTCCCTTAAGGTAGCCTGGCGCAGTCCGTCGAGTGGCTGCCTGATACCACATTTGTTTGATGCTTACTCTATTCATTGGGATGATTCCGAGGTTACGAATCAGATGCAGTTGCTGAGCCACCACTGACGCATACTAATCGATCCACCGTAATTGGATCCGTTTCTGTGTGTTTTGTGCCGTTTAGACGGGTATAGAGTGTTATAAACACTCTCAGCTGTGGTTTCAACTATAACTATGCACTACTCCGCGCAAATTGATTGTTTGCGTATGAACCCTGCATTAAACCACGGGAAAGTGATTCTTGGGAAGCAGGTAATGCTGTCCCCCGAATTTCTGTTGGTGCGCTATTTGCCCTAATCGCAATTTGCAAAGTCGCTAATCCATACGGAGCAGAGGCGGTGAGATAAGACGGGTGCCTAAGTACGGAGTAGCTAGGTGCTGGTATCCCAGATTGTGAGTTGTACAGCACAAAGTTGCAACTTCGACCTTCAACCTTGTTGGCTGCGGATTTCTCGCGGTCCAGAGACCCGAAGCTACACAAGCAAAATCAATGACAACTCCAACCACGCCAGTTTCATTTCACGAAACCCATAGTCCAAAATTTGTAGCAGCCACACAATATTTGATTGCTGCATAATTCTATAAGACGAGGCGAAGGGTATCTGTATTCCAAGAGCAGCAAGGGCACTAGTCCAGGTTGAGTGTCCCGTACGTCCTCCAAACTCTCAGCGACAGGCTACCGTATTAACAGGGCCATAAAGGGAGGAGCGCGAGTCGTTAGCATTACTGAGCGAGGGGGGGCATACGTAATGACGTACACATATGTGGAACGGGTTTCACCTAGTTAGGTATGAAGGAAAATTGAACGTCTTTGCAGGTGCTTTATCTGCTGCCTTGCATCACTAGACTTCTCGTTCCCTCTCAAAAGCATAACGAGTTGGTGTCCCAAAAATAGATCATCCTCGAGAGAGCTCCGCGAATTCCGCATCGCTCTAGCTCAGTTATCCACTCCTAGAGCCTGCTAAATTGGTGTTGACTTGTGATATTATCCTCCCTATACTGCAAAATACTAGTACATGTCTTCCTGGGATGGTAAAGCTTCAATTGTGAAGCCTAATCATGCCGTTGCTGTCACACAACTTTGGTGCTGCCATAACGTCCGTCCCACGAAGGAGGGGCAATCGCGGGGTAATTTTCTCTGTTCTCGACCACATGTTTACTCCAGCTTGCGCAAACCAAGTCAACCTACGGCATGGCTCATGATGCCCGATTGAAACTTAGACAATGATGGACTGAGAGCTGTCGAGTACTTCCCCGCGTAGTCATAAATTGCATACCAATGCTACACCTCTCTCAACCGCTCGTAGCAACCTCGCCGCGCTCCTGGGAAAATGTTTGCGAGATTGACTAGTCCCCCTTCGGACTAGTTTCTGTCCGAATCTTCCAGAACGGGCATCATGCTTCCATAGCCAAAGGAGGAAAAAAAAACCAAGCTTCATGTACACAATAAAAAAACTACTACTAGCAAGCTTATCCAAAACCTATCTATATTTCCCAAGACCGTCAACAACTGTCTCTACCCTCCAACCATATCTTCCACGCCCATTCCACGAATAAGATACATCCCCACAATGGCCTCAGATAAACGCCTCAACGACCTCCTGCGCTGGTCCGTCGAAAATAGCGACGTCACTCGCAACGACCCCTCAGCCGCCGAAACTGCTGCGTCGCAACCAGAGCCTTCCCAACTCACTCCCGAGCTGATGGCGGCTCTCATGGGCGGTCCCTCAGACGCAGACCTCATGAAAGCCTCCATAGAAATTATTCAATCCCCACCTTCCGAGGTGACTCTTGAAAATAAACTCATTGCGTTTGACAACTTCGAGCAACTCATCGAGTCTCTCGACAATGCCAATAACATTGCCAACCTGGGCTTATGGACCCCTTTGCTCGACCAGCTTAAGAGTGAGGAAGCGGAGCTGAAGAGAATGGCAGCTTGGTGTATTGGAACGGCGGTGCAGAATAATGAGAAGACGCAGGAGAGGCTGTACGCCATCGGAGGTGTGCCGACATTGGTAAGCCTGGCGATGGCGCAGGAGGAGGAGGGGAATGTGAGGAAGAAGGCTGTATACGCGCTCAGCTCCGCATGCAGGAATTATCAACCCGCGATGGACGTTTGTATAGAAGAATTAAAAAAATTAGGGCTGGGCTTTGACAAGGTTGATGCGACGGATATGGAGGCTGTGGACGTGGTGATCAATGGCTTGAGAGAGAGGATCAAAGGAGATGCTTGAAACAAAATGGGCAGATACAAGGCATTTCAGGGAGTTCTTGGCGTTACTGTGTAGGACTTTGTTGCCGCGAAAATTGAGTAGACGGATTACTGGATATTTTGCCGTCATATGTTTAGGCTATTACTTTTATGATACAAATGTTATACATGTCTGTGCCGCATCCTCGCACAATGGAAGTCGCCTGCCCCCGTAATGAATGTCTTTGCATGATATGCTAACATCTAGCGAGTAGCTTTGCCGTAGAAAGGGAACCCCAATGCCTCCATGAGTAAACGACCCTGTCTGTCAGACGTGGCGGTAGTGTGAATGAAAATGTCGCACCCAGGCACCAGCTTGGGAGGATACATCTGCGCTCCAGTTAGTACATTGTAGAAGTTGTGTTTCGTTCATGTGGTTAAATGACTTACGTCATAGTTGAACTCGATTTCTGGAAAGTATGCCATCCATGCGGCCTTCATACCAAAAGCCAAGTTGCCCGAGTCATCACCGGTCGAAGCCTTGATACCAGGCCAATCCTTGATCTTGGGCAGAACCAGCGTGACCAGCTTATCGACAAACTCGTACGCAGCGCCACCACGCAGCGTCACCTTAGCACCCGCCTTGTCACCCTTACGGACGCCCCATTGAATAACGTGATGCTTCACGGTAGTGACATCAGGGTAAGCGCCACTGATGGCTTGAACTACAGCACGAGCAACATGGAGATACTCCTTGTTTTGGGCAGCCATGGGAGCGTATGAGTTGATGGTGACGGCCTCAATCTCAGGGATGTTGTTCCAATTAATGTTCCGCTCAAGTATCCCTAGTCTTGATGAGCCGCCACCTCGGGGGCCTCGACTTGGCCTATTCTTATGATACGGAGACGAGCCATCCCATTGTCTCAACGTACCCTTTTGTGAGTTGGGCGGGACTGTGCCAGGAGGACTGTGCTGATATGTCATGGTCAATAGGTCAGGGGCAATGGTGCTGTCGTATGTATGCTTCAACCGAGGGAAGCTGAAGGGCCCGGGGACAAAATCACGAGCAGTTGGATTTGATGCCTTTGGTGTCTGGACAGGATGCAAAGGGCCGCGATAGTACTTGGGGGGATGGTATTGGTATCTGTTAAGAGAGAAGGGGGCAAAGTCAGTCATAGGTCCGATATTTTGTGAATATGTGCCCAACAGGCGAGTTTTTCATACCGATTGCCTGGTAGTCTTCTCTCCCTTGCACTCTGTATCTCTGCAGAATTGAATGCATCAATTGACTTCTGGTCCGGCGCCAGGGATGTGAACGTCGTTGTACTCTCGAGGTCTCCTAAATGATCGCGTTGGGGTGTGGCCTTTGCCTCGCCAGCGTCCGTCGACGCAAATCGAGTAGCGCATGGCTGTGCTGTCCGGAGAGGCAATTGTCTTTTGCCAATGGCCCTCGCCAAACGAATGCTTTCACGCAAACCAGACATGGCGGAGTGTCAAGAGTCCTACAGGTGTAGATTGGAGCTCTTTCGATGTTCGTGTGAGACTCTTGAACGTGGAAATTTCCAACCTAGAAGTGGCTTGACGGGGCAAGCCACATTCGTCCTCGTAGTGTGGCGGTGCGGCACATCTCTGCGATAGCGGCAATAACTACGGAGTAAACATCGCAAGATACGGGGACAATCCCAATCAAAAACCTCGGTTTAGGAAGCACACTTCAACTAATGAAACTGCATGTCGGCTTATTCTTGCAATGTGAAAGCTTGATCATGCTGTAAAGGCTATGCTCAGTCGGGGGCGCTATCTGCAGGCGAAGTCATCGTTCAAGGCCACACTTAGTCCGCAAGCACGGAACTTTTGTGCTGAAATCACCGATTGGGAGATAATAAGTGATCAATGTTTCATCTAACCCCATCGACTCGACAATTAGCGACTAACCACATCGAATGTACGCAGTACGCAGTACTGTAGGGGCATATCAAGGTAATAGGCTCGGGCTTTCTCCGTGTGCATCTGTAAGCTTTCTTTGTTATTCATCCTGGTTTCGCAGCCCATGACGCAGCAAGAATAGGCAGATGCCTGCACAATACTAACCAGTACTCCGTACATAGTCATCGTACACGTAACGTACTGTACACATACTAAGACTATTATTACTCCTACCTACTCCGTGCTCGATCTTGGGCGCACAATTGAGTCAGACAGGTTTGCTGGTGTGACTTGACTGTGGTCTGTCGGGAAGAGCCGCCAGCAGGCATCCGGGAACGGGGAGTTAGCGCAGACACTCCAGATATTATATGCTCTGTAGAGATCTGGTGATGCCGAGGCCTTCTTGACACACTATTTTGCTCTATTATTTTAGGGCTTGAGCTACATCCGGGATTATTAAGAGGTGATCATGTCATGCCATGACAGAGAGGGGTTCACGGTCCGCCAAGACGGAATACAGGGGCAAATGCAGGAATGTCAGAGCATTGCAATCCAACGTGTGGGCGATGTGGCTGCGCGAGTGGGTGAAAATGTGCCATGCATCGTAATGCTGGTCATGCTGCTTCGGTTAGGATGCTTTCACCTGTTGTGCATATGACTGCCTCGATGGTTCGTCAGCAATCTGCTTTATTTTCACGGTTCTCAGGTCTGAGGTCTGCGCAGGTATTGTCATGAGCACTCATGGTGGGATGAGCCAGGATCTTCGTCGTCTGGTCTTGTCTGGCTGGTGTGAGACTGAAGTGATGAGCCAATCCGCAAGTATTTCTCAGTAATAAAGAACGTGCCTGTTTAAGTATATATTTCAAGTTGCATATATACAGAAAACTTCAACGTCTACTGCAGAGTAATTTGCTATACTGCCGAGTACTAAGTGGTTAACAGAAGGTGTCCATGCGGGGGACTGTTTAACTGAGCCATTTCGTCCACATTGTACAATTGACCCTTTCAATTCGAACGCCCACCACAGATGCAATTAAAGCTTATTATTAATAAAATCTATTACCTAAATAGTTAACTAAGCTATATATTCTTTTTTTTTTAATTCTTTTTATTGTGTTTTTAGTCGCTAAGGCATTATCTCTTGCGGAGTTGCGGTTAAACTGTCCCCCGCTTGGGTGTGAACACTTCATCCTTCACTCTGGTAACGTCTCCACCCCAACCGTACGTAATACGTGTACTCCGTACTAGCGCAGTTGGACAGTTCTACGGAGTAAGGCTGCTGCAATTAAGGCGGCCCCAGCATTAGGTTGACGTCTAAACCCTGAACCACCCCGCCTCAACCCCCCTCCGCCTTCCTACCGCGCGAGACTCAAACCCAAGGGAACCGACAGCTATGTACTCGGTACAGGTTGATCCCTAAGCCTAGCATTGTTAAGTACAATCGCTTGCGCCTGCTGCCCATTTCGATAACACACCTCCTCCGTTTCCTCTTTTCTTCTTCTTCTTTTGTTCCTTCTCCTTTGCTCGAAAACACCGCGATCTATTACCATTGGCTCTCCGGAACCCATTCCCCAGCTGTCACCCGCCTAAGTCGCTTTCCGCCATCCGAATTGTGTTGCTGCCAAACCTTATCCTGAGAAGCTCAGACCCTGCATTGTCCGACACCCTCGCAGACTTCTCTCAACGCTTGCTGAAATGGGAATTGGAAACCTCCTTCTTCCTCGCTAAATTCCTGCGAGGCCTCCGCTTCTCTCGCACGATTCCTTTCGCCAGTGACGCCTTCTGTTCAACAGCTGTCGTGGCCGTTGTTCCACCAACGCATATTCGAATCATGAAGGAGTTTCCTCGCAAATTCTTAAGTCTGCGTGACAAGGACGGAATCCACCGTAGAAGCAAATCAGTTCCACCAGGACACAAAGACAAGGTGTGTACAACGATCTTACGCAAGAGACAACATGAGTAGATACTGTCTTCACGAGAGGTTGCCAATGTGTTGTCAACCACCCTTAAGATTCTCTCCGCGCACACCGGAGAGCTCCGATGGTTGTTGTCTGCTGTATGATACTAACCAGTAATGAAACTAGGCCCATCCCCTCTCTGCAGAAGCTTTCCGTGCCATGTTCAAGAAGGACGACTCCAAAGGCTCGTTAAAATCCGATGACGAGGAAAATGAAGCCGATCAAACTAAGGTCCTACTACGCCACAGAATTTCCGAGTTGCTCCTCTCTGGATAACTACTAATGGCGCTCCAATTACAGATCGAAGAAGTCCAGCGTCTTCTAGAGAAGAGAGATGTGCCAAATATCTCTGTCTTCCATATTAAGGATATCTTGCTGCTGAACATTGGCGATGGTGACCCTGAGCAGACGGCCGACTTCATTATTATGGAACGGAAGGCCCAGTCGGGCATAATTGTACCCTATAACTCGAGCGTGCACATGGTTGGAGCCGAAAATCGAGACAATGTCACATGCTATCTCGATTCACTGCTATTCGCCATGTTTGCGAAACTTGATGCCTTCGAAAAAATGCTAAAGTCGGACTTTCCAGTTGGTGATCTTCGTTTAAAGCTTGTCAAACTGCTAAGGATATGGGTCAATCTCTTACGGTCCGGCAAACTCATCCGAACGGACTTGGTGAGTCGACCCGCAACCGCAAATGATGTACATGAGGCGAATTAACATATCCTAGACAAAATTTTTGCAGGATACATTGAGCGAGTGTGGCTGGTCAGAAGCCAACCGCCGTGAGCAACAAGATACGTCCGAGGCATTTGCCTTCCTTGCCGAGCAATTACAACTTCCCCTTCTTTCATTGCAAAAAAACGTACACCACCGAGGCAAAAGCGACAAAGACGACCATAAGGTGGTTTACGAACGATTGTTAAATCTGGCAGTACCTCCTGATCCGGAGGGGAAGGGTATTAAGCTGGAGGACTGCTTAGAGGAGTATTTTAATTCAAAAGTCGAGGTAGAGAGATATCTCGAAGAAGGAACGAAGGACAGTACTCATGAGGGATTTTCACCGTCACAAGCATCTGGTTCGCAGAATATAGCTCCTGTCTTGTCCCCGGATACGCTGTCGAACACGAACGAAGGCAATGAAGGTGACAACACCTCGAGCCGTCCAGCTGTTAGGGGTAGGTCTGCTAGTGTGATTCAACGAGTTGTAATAGACAAGAAGGGCCGGCCAACAGGAGCCCGAGATGGCGTGATGGCGAGGCAGACGAGCGACGAAGGCGCAAAACAAGTTGTCAAAATTTCGAGAATGCCTGCTTGGTTGAGCTTTCGACTTATCCGTAAGTATCACCGATTTCCATGCATTGTTGCGGAACGTTTCTAATGCTTTGTACTAGCTTGGAATACTTTAACCCCAAGTCAACCTCAAAGCGACTCCGAGGTCGCGTTGAATTTTGACCAAAAGCCTGTGGTCGGAATCTGTCTCAAACGATACGCAATGACGGAATCCGGGCAGCCTCAACGGCGCGACACATTCATCGATATTCCCGATAGTCTAAGGTTGCCGCAATTTAATCTTATCGCTGGTCCAAATCTCCATGAGGGCGTTAAGGATCTTAGCACAGAATACAAGATTGTATTGCAGTCGGTAGTTTGTCACAGGGGAGAGTCCCTTCAGAGTGGTCACTATATAGCCTTTGCGCGAGTTGCCCCCAAGTTACTCACAGAAAATCGACAACACGACGTCGACCCTCCTCCAGACTATGAAGAGGCTCAATGGGTCAAATTTGACGATTTAGAAACCGAAAATCGCGTCGCTTATGTAAATGATATCAAGCAGGCTCTTAAAGATGAGATGCCCTACTTGCTGTTTTATCAAGTCCTGCCGATGGTTGATACGCCACGGCCGTCGAGTGAAGGGACAGAACCCGAGCCTCCATCATACAATGATTCTAAGAGGAGCATCGAACTCAACGCTAACCTCTCGTCCTCTGCGTTCGGTCGGCTTGGTGGAAATTATCGTGATGATTTACAGGGAACCGACACGGGCTTAAAAAGCAACCCGCCTAGCATTCGGGTATCTGCAGAATTTGATCAACCTCCTCGCGACAGCCTGTGGTCGACGTCACACACAGGATCCACACCAATGGGCTCCCGCCGTGAAAGCATAGCTAATACCGAATCGCCAGCCGTCACACCAGGGGCAAACTCTCCAGTCATAACTCCCGTTGATGAGCCTACAGCTTCGAGGCTATCAAGGGCAGCATCTCGTTTCACGTTAGGTCGACAAAGCCGACCACAGAGTCAATCCGGTGAGGGTCGCACTAGCTTCAACATGGCTCGTTTAGGGGGGATCATTAAAACCAGTCGGGAACCGCTTGCTGAGCCATCCAACGGGCTACAAGCCTCGGCGTCAAACTCCATGGGACAATTATCAGGCAATACTGCTACATTACCAGTTTCAACTGTTGAAGTGGTTCAGCAGCAACACATTCCCTCGCCGCAGGTTAAGGAGAAGGAGAAGTACAGACATCGTGCGAAAACAAAAGATAAGGAGAAGAGTGAGAAACAGAAGCCTTCTCCTGGATATCAGCCAGAGCGGCAATGTGCAGTGATGTGAGCATGCCTCACTTGCAAAATATGGCCGTCATGCTGCAGGATCCAATAGTGGGTAAACTTATAATACGCATTAAGGGGGAGAGCTATGGGAAGAGATGGAGTTCAAAGGCAAACCTGGATACGAGGTCTTGCATCAAGTTTCAATGATACCACAGCGTTTGAATTACAGAACAGGAATAAAGAGGACAGGATATTCAGCAATGCGGGAATAATTGTAAATGGTAGAACTACGTACTATATAAAATACTTAGTAGTGAGATTCGAATGTACGTACGCATGCATCTGATCAACACCGTTCCTATCATCACACTCAATCATGCTTATGGAAGTATTGGTGTCTATATATATTTTTGCTTCCTGTGCACTAAAACATAGCATAGCTGTATAAGAAGCCATTTCCTGCACATAGCCCAAGCAGATAATGCACCGACTAGTTAAAGTGGAAACGAGTTGGGGGAAAGAAATAATCGCCACCTCATGCTCCGCCTGTGCAAGATGATAAAAAAAGACGTCTCAAAAATCTTTGGCATTCCTACCACATGCTTCAACTGCTAATCCCACACTAGAGGCTACGACGTCAGCCCCCATCCACAAAACAATATAATAATATACACAGGATTGCAGACGCAAAATTCTGCAACCGTTCGCCAAGAATCCAGGAAAAAGAGCTTCCTAGATCAGCCTACCATCCACCGCATTTTTCAAATGATCCTTCCTCGTTGTCGATGAGGAGAATCCGCAGAATGTCTATTAAAAAAAAAACCTTATATAGGCGCCTATCTTGTGCAGAAACCGTGCCGAACTGAGAGAGACCACATTGTTTTCCAACGAATATGTTGAGCTGTCTGAATTTGACGGTGGGTAAACGAGGTGTTGTGACTAATAAGACAAGAGGTTTAGTGAAGAGACAAAGGCCGCATACATGAGTGTTCTGCTCTTCTGTCGGCCGATATTCGATCGGTACTACTGTAGACAAGGCCGTTTTTTTGGGTGGGTTATATTCAATCTCATCAGGTAGGAATAGAGTCAGAGACGTTGCGCCAAGATGCTGTCATCATCAGAGGGCGGTGGTAACAATTGGTGCCACCTTTAGAACGGGATGTTGGGAGGAGACTGGGCTCCGAGGGCCTCCTGCTGGTCTTGGAGCTCCTCAGGAGCAGCCTCAATGGAGACACCCAGGCCAATCTTTGCTTGTTGCTATACGATTACCGTTAGTTGCTTTGCAATTCATGAATATCAGGGTGAAGATGTACAAACCGTGAAGTGGTCGATGTCGGCCGCAAAGGTCATCATAACTGGGGGAGCGACACGCTTCTCCAGCAGGCAGCTCAGCTTGCCCTTGGAATCGACTTGGGCACGGAAGGTGGACATGCGGAAATCATACTTGGCACCAATGGTAGTGACGCCTTCTTTCTGGAGACCGCCGCCCATCAAGCCACCAGGTGAGGGAACAAGTCCGAGGCTGAGATCAACACCCGCCTGGACTTTGTCCGACAGTCTTCGCCAGTATGAGGTGTTCAAAGTTCCCATAGCCGTTTGTAGCTGAGCAGTGGCAATCCAGTCCGTAGCCTTGTACCGAGCAGAGTAAGAAACAGCACATTCGGGGCCTTGGGTCAGAGCTTGTCGCTGCCAAAGAGTTTCCATGCCAAGCGCGAGCTTAGGGGTGACGGATTGCAAGTAGCTTCCAATGAAAATACCGGTCATTCCACCCTCCAGAAATGAAGGGTTGAGCATCTTGAGAGAGGCGCTGAAGTCATCGCCATTGTACTCGTGCTCGAACTGTGCCATATCCTGACCACCAGGGGAAATGGAAAGTTGCGACTTGGACACTAGCTTGTCGGTCCATCGGTAGTTAAATCGTCCAGAAAGAGAGCCTTCGTTGTCCACGTTGCCTTGGCAGAAGACCTGTAGGAATTATTATTAGCACAGCTGCGTCCCTCATCTCATGTGCAAGGGAATTCTTTATTTCAGGGTGACAACATGCACATGCCTTGCCGGTTCCGTACATGGCCGCGAAAGTGTAAGGATTGATGCGCTCGCCCATGGCGAATTGGTGAGAGACCTGGAAGAGGGGAGCCATGCTGAATATTTTCGTCAGATCGGCGCGGATGCCGGTGAACATGTAGTTGTTGAGGAGGACATCGCGCTGGACCTCCTTCGACAAGTTCTCAATGGTTCCGGGGTTGGACAAGCCAAGCTTGGCTCTGCGCTCAGAGAAGGAGTTGAGCGCATCGCCAAAAGCAGCAGCGATCGGATTGGAAAGCAGAAGAGAGCGTATCGATTCTATTTGAGCGGCCATGATGATGGAAGGTTGTGGCTCGAGTCAACGTCGGCCTCGGGATTAACGCAAGCTATATGTACAGCACTGGGTGGCACAATAAGGAAAGAGTCCGGAGAGAAGAGGTACAAACGTTCAGAAGAGTCTCCGCTATCCTTATGAAAGAAGCAATTTCCAAGGCTGTGCGCTGTGGTCAGGCCGTGAGGATGGACACGCCAGGTAGGGAGGGCAGTGACGAGCTTCGCTGGCTTCGACGAGAATGGAGTTGGAGAATAATTTTCATCGGCCCCGACAGAGCTGGCTCCAGCCCAGGTCCGCTTGTCTGCCAGGAGCCAGCTGGTGCCTACCATACATTGGCCAGTTTCGGCGTAACAATCCCGGAAAGCTCAATGTTCCGCGCCGGCGGAAATTCTACCGACTTTTAACCGGGTAGTCGACAGCAACCGGGTCAGCTTGTGCTAGCCCCGTACCAGTTACGCATAGCTCCTTACTACGTCCGCCAATTGACTATGTAGTGGTGACTTCACCCCAGCCGTTGGCAATGGCGCCTGAACCAATCGATTCATCGTTACCCTGCAGAATACTCCGTATATTGGAAAGAGTTGAGAGTGCCGTTCTGCGCTGTATCTTCAGAATGCCCCTTCATTCTTGGGCGGACGTGTTTACTGTAGTGACGTACTCGAAACTATTTAGGTACGGAGTAGTACCTAGGGAATGTGTGATATTTCCTCGGTTAGCCCTTGACACTTTCAACGTTGACTCTTTTCATCCGAATGTACGGAGTACCCGGTCGTACTTGTCTGCCCCTCCTCCTCGAGCCACGACACTTTCGTTACAACATCTAAACCGGAGCCCATCCCTTTACGCCATATCCAAACATCCATCTCTATCTGCGGCGGAAATTAGGCATTCCCAGATTTCTAAATGATATTAGATATACGACCATTCTTTTCTTAAGTTTTGCCGGAATTATCAGTGAGTTGTGACCGCTGCGTTCCGCCAAAACGCGGGGCATTAACGAAACAGGATCGAACAACCGGTCAAGGAACCAAAGCCTGGATCTAGATGCCCGACTCTCTCATCTGAAACCCTTTCAAAATGGACACTTTACTGTGAGTAACTGTCAAACGCAATGGGCGGACAGAAGCCACACGAATTGCAAAGCTAATATTCTAAGTACTGCTGAGATTGCGGCTAACGCGCCGAGGTATCGTCGCAAGAGCTCGACCTTCATTGACGGTATACATGATGTCACTGAAAACGAAAATTTGGCCCCGGCACAGTTATACAGCACCATGTCTGGCCGGTTGTTCCACTCTGGTCGGATAGCTATCGTCATGGTTGGCCCTCCGGCTCGAGGCAAGACGTACGTACCAGCAAATGTGCCGATGGGAAATGCTGTAGCTCACCTTATTATATAGTCATATATGTGTCTCTCTGGCCCGATATCTCCAGTGGCTGGGCGTTAAGACGCGGATATTCCACCTCGGCGACTATCGACGCGCAACTATTGGGCCGGAAGGTGACGTTCCTCAAGACTATTTCTTCCCCGACGCTTCCCCAGCTTCAGTTATATTGCGTCAAAAGATATTGAAAAAGTGTCGAGAGGATATATATGCGTGGCTGAACCACGACAATGGCCAAGTAGCTATTTACGATGCGGTAAACCCGACGGCAAATGGTCGCCGTGCCCTTTGCAAGGAACTTGCCAAACATGATGTCCAGGTAAACCACCCCTGACTCTTCAGGCAAAATATCAGAACTGACATTGGACAGACACTTTTCATTGAATCGTACGTAAATGATGAGCGCATTCTCCGCGAGAATGCGAGGAATGTCAAGATCTCATCTCCTGACGTAAGCGCTTGGAGTAACTAATCACTAAGTCAAAAGACTAATAAGTTTGTTAGTTTGCTGGGATGGACCCTGACGAAGCCGCTAAATTGTACCTGAAACGCATAGAGATGCGCATTCCCGTATTCGAGACGATGGATGAAGCTGAACTCAACTACATCAAAATGATTAACGCTGGCGCAAAATTCTTTTACAACAATGTCAGCTTCAACTACCTCTCTCACAGAATCGTGTTTTATCTTACGAATTTGCACATCAAGTCACGTACGACCTTTTTCGTCCGCGCAGGGACAACCGAGGAAGAGGATTCGTACAAGGCCGATGCGCCGCTGTCCAACCTGGGAAAAACGTATGCTGAGAGGATGTCAGAGGCACTGTTAAAGCGCAGACAACAAGAGCACGCGGAACAAGTTGAAAGGAGCGAGGGGCAGCAGGCTCCCTTGAGACCTCTCACTGTGTGGACATCCACAAGGATGCGAACCGTCCAAACGGCTGACTACTTGAAGGAGAAAGGCTACAAGGTACGGCAGCGATCGCAGATGAGCCAGATTAATCCAGGAGTCTGTGAAAATATGTCAGAGCGTATGATTCAAAAGATATACCCTGAGGAGGCCGAAAAACACGACTTGGATCCGTATCATCATAGATATCCACGAGCTGAGGTATGTTAATTCCCTTTTTTAATAAATTTCTGGCGCGGAACTAATCTAACACCGTCTTCAGTCGTATCACGATCTGGCGGTGCGACTTGAACCCATCATCTTAGAGCTTGAGCGGGAGCAGAATGACCTTCTTATCATCGCCCACGAATCGGTACTACGCGTGCTATATGCTTATCTGATGCATTGTTCCACGATGGAAATTCCAAACCTCAAATTTCCTCGTGACGAAATTATTGAAATCATTCCTGCAGCGTATCAAAATGAGGCCAAACGCATCCATATTCCTGGCCTGGATCACAAGTTGCTGCCTAACTCGCCAGAGATTATGCAGACCCCTGTGCAAGGCATCAATATCCCAGCAGGCGCAGCAGGCAGCGTTCCTGGAAGTGGTCAGATGAGCCCCATTCCTGGCGGTATGAGCAGCCCGGCCATATCCTCAGAACGGCCCCCGGAGAAAGTGATCAACACAGCCAAGGACATGGTGGCAGACAAAGTTGACGATGAAGATTAAGTAAGAAATAGCCGTGCGGATTGGACTTCAGTGCATTATAGCTGTGGTATACGCAGGGTGGAATTGACGGATGAGGTCTCAGATGCGACTCTCTGAAAATAGGCCAGGTTATTGGATATCCTACAGGATGACACACCCCTTCCACGGGCTGTAAACAGTGAGTGTGGGAGCCCGTGAACGCCATTAATCCACATGTTCATGGTTAAATGTTTTTTTTAAAGGGCCTATGGACAGATTGATCAAATTCGGGACTAGCGGTATCATCCTACCCCAAATCAGCAGTGACCGATGGGAAATATGAGGCAATATACGTACCCGTCATCGTCTTATGCTCGTAACATTGGTTCACGGATCGACCACATGATGCCCGCCACCGTCCTGCAGCTTACCAAAAGCAGAAAGTACTGCATACAGAGCTTGTCTGCCAGGTGCGTCCCTTCCAACAGCACTCTTATGCTGCATCGTGATGATCTCCTGCATCCTTGTTGGACTTTTATGGTTGCAACGCACGCACGCAAGAGCATACAGAAAACAATAATTGTCCAACGCCACTGGCGTAATGCCTCCATAGTTCATCTTATATCTCCAACCAAGCGAGCCAGGCGTCAAAAACAAAACAGTAACAAAAAAAGCCAGGCTTGTGCAGCTACAGGATGATAATGATCAGAGAAAAAAAATCAAAAACCAAAAAAAAAACCAAAGATGAAGTGTGAAGACACAAATCGCGATCAAAATAACGCCATTTATTTTTTTATGATTCCATACACAAGTTTCAGTCCCGCAGCTTTAATCTATGCCAGTAAAGGTCCCATGCGATGCGCGCTGTACAACATCTTCCACCAAAACGCCGTGAAAGTTAGCCGTGCGGGCTATGTTTCGGTTTCGGCCCCAAATCGTCGCCTGTTAAAAAGCATACAGGTCGCCCTCGTTGTAAACAAACTTCCTGACAAGTGCATTCGTGATAAACTGGGGAGTGGTTTCTAGCTGCTGCACTGCTGCTGCTTCTGTTATGCAAACGCTAACAAGGAGAGAATTGCGGGCATCGTTATGGCTGTGAGTGAAACTTTGCTTGATGGCGGTTGTTTGCTGAGAGTCGTACGGACTGCACCGTTGGGTCTCGGTGATGCCCTGATACCCAATTCTGGGATTTAGCCGTGCCGGTTTTTACCTAGTCTCACTTCTGATAAGGAGACACTGGAGGAGGATTTCGAGCTGAAAGCATCATATGTTTTTGCAAGCTTGACTCATCTTGTAACCCAACTGCTCCGGTATCTTTATTCTATCGGAAAGATTGGATATTATGGCTGGAAACGTTGAGCATTGTCTACTAGTAGTATATCTAGATAATGAATAGATAGTTGGCAGAGCGGATCTGATACCTGCCATGAGATACTCCTGTTCTGTGTTGTTGCGCAGTCCAGAGAGCACCTTGGTGCGTAAACCGTTGTGACATAAGGGTCGCAACCAACACAGCTATCAGGTTGAGCTTCGCGATAGGCGATACAAAGTGTCTGCGGGACGACTAACTACATATCACTGCTCGGCTGGGTTGACGATTTTGATCCACTTGTGTAAAAATATATCTGTTGCTGTATCGCTGATATTGCTATGGAAAGATGGCGTTTAAGCGGTTTTCTGTTAGACGCCGTTTCGAACCACTAATTCACGTAGCAAAACAGGGCGAATAGTGGTTTGCAGGTCTCGTCCATGTACTGCAGCGCTACCAAGGCGCTCAATTCAACAACAGCGAAGGGTTTCCTAACTGAGGTCGGAGCCTGACGCAGGGCTATATTGACATAGGAATTCACCCCTTCATGTTTCTTATACAGCCGCTTGGGTCAGAGAGTTAGCAGATCCCTGCATATTTGCTTCGTGCCTGAAAGCTGTTCATGACTACTTTTGCTGTGAGGTCTCTTGAGAGATAAGTCAAGGCATCTCGCCTTCGGAACAAAAATCAAGCCTTCGTTGATATGCAGCCAGTTTGAGTAAAGTCAAGTTTTACTTGGTTCTTGCACCATTGAGACCTCAACATAACACGCAAACGCCAAGAGCAAAACGTTCAGCAGCTCGAAGCTGTCAAGGTCAAGGTAATGAGAGGCTGCCTACTTGGATTTGCTGACATGGTAACTACGGAGTACACCTGCGGGATGCCATGCCCCTGTCAGCTGTTACCAGCCAACCCAGTGACATGCAAAAGGGGAGCTGCGGTGGGTTTGCCAACAACCGAACTAACGGAGGCAGAAGAGATGGTTGTGGGCTGACTGAGGAACTCGGCCCAACAGCCAACTCTCCAGCCGCATGAGGTCCTCAGAAGGCATACGTGAATATACCGTAGCTGTTATGTCGTTCCCGATCTGCTGAGCCAACCATTTCATATCATCGAGAAATGTATCCACTCATTATTGAAACCCAGTGTTTGCTGCAATGGCGGCATACGAATCACTCGTGTGGCAATCGTGTTTGCCAGTCATTAGTCTTTAAGCTTGGGAGAAACACCCCTCAATCAAGACGTCTAACAACCTCCGTGAGCTTTTGAGAAGCTTCGCCGGCAACGCCGTGTGATTTCCGAAATCGTCTGAAGCGTTGGTGGCTGCGAAAGGGTTCACTGCGTTCAAACACCTGCAGGCCAGCCATGCAGCTACGGAAGCCACAAAGCGTGACCACACTAACTAAACATTCACGAATAATAGAACAGTCTGTTGAGGGCTTTGTGGAACCAACGCCAATGGCTGCAGGGGTTCGGGTGGGTGGCACTTTCAATACATATGTACTCTCGGTTGTGGAAGCTTGGGTATCCTCATCGCTCGGCAAGCCGCGTAGCGAGGGACAGCCGAGAGAGGCCAACAAATTGTGGTCCTGGGGCCTTGAACTATTGCATCCCCCAAGCGCCTCGTCGCGAGACCGGCCAATCAATGAAGATACACAGCAATATACAGAAAACGAAACAGAACGGAAGGGCATGGACCATGAAACCCTTTCCATGTCGATGGCGTGGATGAAGAAGCCGAAGCGTCTTTGCTAGTTTGACACTGGCGAACTTAAATGGACACCTTGCGCCCCACGGCAGGGTCATGAGACCTCAGATGTTCCACCCAGTTTTGAGATGTTGTACGGAGTACTTTGCGTGCAAATACCTTCGTCAGAGCAGCGCACCAACCCAGCACCGCGAAGGCGAAGCACCTCAGGCACTTAAATCGCGGACCAACAGCATTTGGCGGTATTGCCCCAAGTAAATATAAAACACTGGTCATTCGGGGTTGGCATTGACTTCTAGAAGGTTTTTCATATCGTAAAACTCATCGTATAGCGAAGCGGCCTGATTGGCGGCGAAGTCATGACGTCGAAGCTCTTAAGTGACTAAATTGAGAGACGGGGCGTAGGGCAAAATGGCTGCAATGTTACGTACATTGCAGCGAACGCCGTGACAGCATAGTCTTGGCGCTCACTGGAACCGCGGTATTTGGTGTGACTACAAGCCCCAACGCGCACGAGTTCTATCAATTGACCTGTGAGATACGCTTAGTAGGAGGAGTAAGGAGTGTCTTGGGATGTTGCCCTGCTGCGACTTCATCCAGAAGACTGTTCCTCATTGCAGGTACTGAACCGCGCAACTGAAATTGATGCTTCGTACACCATCTCAAAACGGGCTGCGAGCCTGTTAGAATCAATTGAAGGCGGGTCTGTGATCTGAAACGCATGAGAATGAGTAACTTATTCGGGCACTCACGCATGTAAACTGCGGTTGTAGCCTCCACTCACGATTTGCTTGGGAGCAAGACCAATAGCGAAGTTGTGATACGCCGGAGCATCTTTGACGATGGATGTGGATGTTTTCAGGGCACGAGGCCAACTAGCAGAGCCGGGATTCTCTCTCTTCAATGGCCGGCGGTTGAACGGGAAGGCCACCCACACAACTACACACCTCATTGATGCAATTACTCCGTAACTCAGTTGATTCTTTGGTCCACTTGCAATCCTTGGCCCCGCACGGATGGCCGGTAGCAAGGGTAATGCCCGTGAAGGCCGATCCAGTCTGTTTCTGGAGAGGACAGCCTCTAGCCAACTGGCGGACTCGACGAATTGAAAATATCGAATCACTCTGCTGACTGAACAGTGAGGGATTAACGGCCGCAATGCAACTTGCCCCTAGAAGATAGGCTTTCTTGTGAATATTAATGCTGCTCAATGACATCAAAACTATGGACAGATGTTATTTGGATGCCCGCCAACATGTGATGCTATTGTCTAATGACTTGGGGCAGAGGGGAAAGACTTTGGGTTCAATTGAATCCCGTCTTGATGGCAACGCAAGTCAAATTGTACAGGATCAGAAAGCGAAAACGAGTTCAATTGGGTTGAACAGCTTCCCAGTACAGACTGACTTCGTGGTCGACTAATGACGAACCGCCAGACGCTACGCCATCTATGCTTCAAGCAGGGCAGGTTTGAAAAAACTTGGTGTGGAAGACGTAAAGTGTGGTGTGGCGATCAATCGGTTGGAACTAGAGACCGACATAAGGAGGGTTGGCTGGCTGACTTGTCTAGTTCAGCATGAAGCTGTCTGGGAAGTCGCGTCCTAGCTCATCGATACAGAACTATTGAGTCGGGCAGCCCCTTCTCCTCTCCGGCTGCAGGGAGTCGATTCAAACCAGATGCTTCTCCTTGTACGGAGTACTCCGTACATCATTATTCAAACCGACAATGCAACTTGTCAGGCTGGACCCGTCCCATATGTATACTGAATCACGGGATATGGTGAGAAAGATTGGTGTACATGCCCGGGGTGCGGAGTAGCGTACTATGTGGCAATTAGAGCCAACAGGACTCCGTTCTCCACGCGACACCATTGTCGCTGACAAGTGGTGTCGATTGTTATCGAGAGGGGAGTATTTTCTCTTGATGTGTTGGATAATTTGCCATTAGGCTGGCAAGTTGATGATTGCTGTTATTCCAACCAACTAGCCTCGCCCTCTTTTTTATTCCCGAGTTTCACTCAACGTAAGCTGATCTGCCACGCGCAGAGTGGGGGACAGATATGGATTAGTTACTCCGTAGTCAGGAGCGAATCTGGTTCAGATTTTAGTCTCTGGGCGAATGCAGGAATGCCTGGTAGACCTGGATGCGTGGAGATTCGTTGACCGGGCTGGCGTAGCCGTCCACGGAATTGACACGGAGAAACTGATGTCATTGATGCTCTTCATACCATGGAGTAGTCTACTTCTTGCTGTTGACAGCGCTGCGTCCCGATGATTGCTTCGACAAAGATCCGAGATTAGACCAGTTGGGAAAATTCCATGAAATTGATATGGGCTGGTCTAGGCCACGATGAAGACTCTTGCCACTTATGAAGTAACAGGTACGTGAACACGCTGGCCGAGACCGGGGCCGGGAAAGCAAGCCAGGGGATGGATGAGAGAGGGAGATTGACGACCGAATAAGGTACATCGTGGTTAGCCTGGCAAGCCGTTCTCGACGTGTTTTGCAGCATCTCCAATCAACCGTGGCGCTAGTCACTGACGCGATTTACAGATGCTACAATACTGTACAAACGATACCATTTTTTCTTCTTCTTCTTGATGTACGGAGTACCATAATCCCAGCTCCTCAATGTTGTGCCTCAGCTTAATACGGACCATCTTTGGTTCCTAGACTCGTATGCGGGTAATGCTTGTGATATTTTTTAAGCGGCAGAGCTGGCGCGGCTTGCTGCATGGTTAGAAAGGTGTCGTGTTCAAATAACGAGCGGCGTGCATGGGCTTCTGAGGTCGTACTCCGTGAGTGAGACTTGAATGACTACGTCGGTAGGACGTAAGTACTGCTCTGTGCCTTGGGATCATAATTGCCCAAGACAGCACGAAGAAAAGGCCTCATGTGGCCCTTCCGTCTCGAGTCATCCCGCGTCACTGTGGCAAGTACCAAGCACGTTTTGTGATGGGTAGTGGTGTCAAGTTGCAAATTGACGCACACAATGTAATAGAAGGAGATTTCGTCGGTTCAACCTTTTGGTCCTGTATTAGTATTGACTACGGAGCAGTTATTCGCCATATACAATATATCAATTAGTGAACCACCAGCGGCTGGGTGGCAGCCCTTGGCATGTCGTGCCCCTGGCCTGGCCACTACTTTTCCCGTATTTCATTAGTACACATTATTGCATTTGGCACTATTACCTGGGAACAGGCATGGGCATGGGCGGGCTTAGGCTTTTGTCTGGGTCTGGGTTGCATGCTGGCATGCGTGGTGCGATACGTATCTTGCAGCGGCCAGCGGGTCGCTCGATGACGGGTTCCAGCCAAGATGGTGATGGTTCCAGTTCTTTTTTTGACTTCCGCTTGCCGGCCCATTTAGCGTCATGCTGCCCGTCTCAAAATTGAGCACATGAGCACACTCCAAGCCCAACGCTGCGGGTCCACCCCATTTTAGTGCAGCGACATTTCTGGATTGAGGCGCCAGGTCCATTCGATGTTGAGGATTATGATGGCAGATGGCAGGATGGGATGAGATGGGATGGGATGGGATGGGTCGCGATGGTCCCGTCGTGATATCCCCAGCGACGGCCACCCATGCTGGCAGCATGCATTTGGTGAGATTGAGTTGACGGTCTACGGAGTTCCTGGGAGCATCGCCGCACAGCAAGATTTGACTGTATGTACGGAGTCCCAGTACGTACGTAGCTGGAGGGGCAATGGTCAACAGGTTCGCTCCCGCTGCGGCATCTCTCGTGCTCTCCCGAGCACTACCTTCATTCCACCGTACCATTCTCTTCGCTTCTCTTCTTTGCTGGAAGCGCTGTTTGAAGCTTGGTTGTCCATCTGAGCCATGCTGTGCCTCAACACAACGTGAAAAGTAGCGTCGAACATTGACGGATTCACAGTGGCAGAAAATGACGTCTGATGGTACTGACTTATCATGGCCACCTCTTTTCATGACTTGAATTTGCCCATGTACAACCTTTTAAACAGTGAAATTGTCGTTCATGCGCACTGCTCTACCCAAGCAATGTATTTATTAGCTAGTTGTACAGTGAAGTAGGTCGTTCGTTGTACTGTCCAGTACTTGTTCGTAGCTTGTTTCTCCCTCCCTGTGAAGATTCATACTTGCAGCGAAAGTCGAAAGAGGGCCGATCTTCTTCTCCGTTTGGACCAGGTCGTTGCTTGCCATCTGTTCTCAATCTGCACGTCAGTAAGTTAATATTTGATCTTGACTGACGGCCACCGGCGTCGCTGGATTACTGTCGTGAGCAACGGGCACGGGACCAAACATGCAAGCGAATTTTACCATCTGACCGTCCATGCCACATCTGCTGTCCGCATAATAAGCTAGCGGCCAGGCACCACCACCGCCCGACACGAGATCAAAAGAAACAACGGGCCGCAAAGACTGACATTACAAGAGCAGGTAATTAATCAATCAATCGGTCCATCAGTCACCAATCCATCGACTCGGATTGCTTAATTGCATTCCCCCTCCCCCCTCCACCCTCCCCTCTTCCCCCAGTCTGGAGGGAGAGCGGTCCGTCAGAATTGTGCCGTGGAGCTCTGCTCAGCTTCTGCGCAGCTTTATCGAATCCTCAGCCTAAAAGCTTCTTGTCCTTGCGTATGGCCCAATCGTGCTCGACCCATATCCATCACAGCTCCCACGCTGCCCACTTTCCAGAAGTTCAGCATTCATCACCATTGGCAAGAGCTGGCATCCGAGAGGTGGACAGAGCACTTGGGAGACGCGCGCCCCGCAATTGCCACTGGGCCCAATTGAAAGCTCTAGTTTAACAGTCAAGCATCGAGCAAAGCAAGGCTCAAGACTCTCAGACTCACCTCGCTCTGGGTTCTGGGTCAACTGGGTCACCTTGGCTTGGTCAACTGCCTGCTCGCCTTGCGGCCGTCCTCCTCCACCAACCCCTCCAACCCTCCCAGCCCTCGTCCTTCAGCCCCCGGCTGCCCTCCAACCAACCCTGCTCTGCAACTTATTCCATTCCACCAGACCTGGCGTGACCAAACCAGACCGTACTTGAGCACCTTTCCTCCCGAGAGCGCGTTCCTCGACTGTCAACACCCAACCTTTCAGCTTCGAAGCCGTCCTTTTCCTGCCTCGCAATTAACAATCTCCCACTGTCTCGGCAAAGCCGCTGCGAACAGTATATCCACGGAGTGAATTGCCTAGTGCCCGCCAGCCTTCCGCAGTCCAGGCCAATCCGCCATTTCCACCAGTCCACCATCCACCTCCGCCCGCCAGGCTGTTTTCCAGTCTGATCGCCCCTGCGGTCCAGTCCCAGTAGACCGAAGCCCAGCCGGCTCCCACCTCGACAGCGAACAGGTCGCCGCCAGCTTGTTGTGTCTTGCCCCTCAACGTGCTGAGCACAAGTGGACGCTTCTGCTCGTCACCTTCGACTTCGCACTCAACATCTGCCCAAGAGCCTAGCTTCGACCTCGATTAAACTCGCCTACTTTTCCATCCACGACGGTCGACTGCGTTATATTGCGAGCCTCACGGAAAACTGGTATCAGTGCGTTACTTGTATCATATCGGTGAGTTTTCTTTGGCTTTTTTTTTCTTGCGTCTCGCTTGCGTTTGTGTATCCTCCAGCGTCCTCCCCCGTCGAGTCGTCCTTCCTGTGTGAGTGCGAGTGCGAGTGCGAGTGCGGGCTTATTTTCCCTCACACTGGCTGTTCCTTGCGATTCGCGTTTGCAACCCCTTCCCGAAAGTAATTGAGATCCATCTGCCTACACCTGCTTCATCCAATGACTTTACTGCCATCGGATTGCATAGCTCGCTTGCCTTGGCAGCTGTTTTGTCGCAGACACTCTCGGTGCGATGCAGACACAGACCCCGCCACTTATTCGGGTTACTATTGATGACCGCCTTTCGTCCTCTTTCACCGTTCTCGGTTCTTGCAATACCTATAGGAATACCTTTTTTTCTACTCATGCTTATCATTTCTTCCTCATTTTTATTGGACTCGCTGCAATATTGTTCTATCTTTCCCGTGTTACAGCTCAAGACTGTGTTGCGCTTTTCGACACACTGCGGGGAAGCTAAAATTGGGACGGTCAAATGACTACCTTCCAGTACTTGGCTACATCCTTTGCTAGGATACTCCCGATCTCGTCAACGCGAAAGTTGCATTGATACTCCAGCAACTAGTGGCAACAGAATATCTACAGATATCCATTTGTGCATCCGTATTTTTTTAGTTATATCGGACTCTACGCGGCATGCTTGCCTGTCTATTACCATGACACTGCCGCCCTGATTCTGCCACATACATCTTTTTGCCGACGCAACTTGCTCTTGCTTCACTTCTGCTAGTAATTAGCAATACATCTGCGGCCCTGCAACTGACCGGTTCCCATCAGCTTTCCTTAGGTGTCGATTTACGGTAGTGCAACACTATCGCTGAATTCCCCGTTACCTCGATTCTACCAACCGAGACGACCTTTGCTTATACCCTATCGCTTTAGCGATTGATTCTACTAGCAGCCACTGCTTTACTGCCGCGTGCTTGTTGGCGGATTCTCTACGATTCCGTGGTCGCCACCACCGTTGCCCATCACGGACCGCCTCAGACACTTTGACTCTTTACTTCTTCATATCTACCCACAACTAGGGTACTTCCACGTCAAGTACCGATAGCATTAGCTGATCGATTTGATTTCATATCACCAAGAATGTCATCGCATCGGCCAAATGCGTTCAACAGCCTCAGGATGGGGGGTAAGAATTCCCCCCTCTTCGTTTTTTTTTTGAAGCGTAATAATGCTTAGATTACTAACCCCGCATTTCAGAGGTGATACGCGAAAAAGTTCAGGACGGAATCACGGGGGAGACCAGAGACTTGCAGTACACCCAATGCAAGATTGTGGGCAATGGCTCATTTGGTGTTGTTTTTCAAACGAAATTGTCTCCCTCAGGAGAGGATGCCGCTATCAAGCGGGTGTTGCAGGACAAGAGATTCAAGGTTGGCCTAATTTTGACGTCATCGCGAAGCGAATGACTGAAAACGCTAACCGGTAGCAGAACCGTGAACTCCAGATTATGCGAATTGTTCGACATCCAAACATTGTTCAGCTCAAGGCTTTCTACTACTCCAATGGCGAAAGGGTATGTGGTGCTTTTTTTAATGACTGTTGGGCGAGCTGTACTGACGTTTTAATTAAATTTTTAATTTTTTTAGAAAGACGAAGTCTACCTGAATCTCGTTCAAGAATTTGTCCCCGAAACCGTTTACAGAGCATCTCGATTCTTTAACAAGATGAAAACAACTATGCCAATCCTTGAGGTCAAGCTTTACACGTATCAACTTTTTAGAGCACTGGCTTATATTCACTCGCAAGGCATCTGTCATCGTGACATCAAGCCCCAGAACCTTCTGCTCGACCCCAACAGTGGTATCCTCAAACTGTGCGACTTCGGTAGCGCCAAGATCCTCGTGGAGAATGAGCCCAATGTTTCATATATTTGCTCCCGATACTACCGTGCACCGGAGTTGATTTTTGGCGCCACAAACTACACAACAAAGATTGGTAAGATTTTAATAGGACATCGCAGCGCTGATTGAGCTCAACTGCTAACTAGATTGAAGATGTTTGGTCAACTGGTTGCGTCATGGCCGAATTGATGCTTGGTCAGCCCTTGTTCCCCGGCGAGTCGGGAATCGACCAGTTGGTTGAAATCATCAAAGTTCTCGGCACACCAACCAGAGAGCAGATCCGCACTATGAACCCTAATTACATGGAACACAAGTTTCCTCAGATTAAGCCTCACCCTTTCAATAAGGTGTTCCGCAAAGCTGATGCCAACGCAATCGATCTCATTGCACGACTTCTGGAATACACGCCAACTGAGCGACAATCCGCCATCGATGCCATGATTCACCCATTCTTTGATGAGCTTCGCGACCCCAGCACCAAGCTACCCGATTCTAGACACGGCTCTGGTCAACTCCGAGATTTACCAGCTCTCTTTGACTTTACGCGACATGGTGGGTGTTTTACTCTGGAATGAGGGCTAATTCTAAATACTGACAACGCTTTCTTAGAACTTTCCATTGCACCTAACTTAAATGCACAACTCGTTCCCGCCCACATCAAAACCGTTCTTGCTTCTCAAGGACTGGACATCGACAACTTCACACCGATGACGAAGCAGGAGATGATAGCTAAATTAGACTGATTTGTCTAACTACACGGAAAGGAGTTGAAACAGGCCATTGTTTGCTCTACCAGCACTGAGTGGCCCCTGGAACATATGCCCCAGCCACTCCCGGCATTGAGCTGATAGTGGTTCATTGGGGAAGGTTGGTAGGGGGAATTTTGCTCAATGTGCAAGTCAGAACGAAATGCCGGGAGAAGAAATTTGTGGTCTCGAGGTCGACACTGTCTTAAGTCTATGATTGAATATAGCAGGCGGCTACTAGCGAGATGGGTGCTTGGAGTGTGTGTTCTAGCGAGTTGAGGTCCCAGACCCATTCCGCGAGGCAGAGACGAGATCTTCATGAAGGAAACAGAGATTCAGGATCTCTTACAGGAAAATTATGGGGCTAATCTATACTCATGGGAAGACGACCAAGGTGACCGAACATCAACGATGAAGATGATAACGCTTTAGACCAATTTTTGATGCATGACAAAGGGAGGCCATCACTTCCGCTCTTTTCTCCTTCTCCTTTTCTTCCTCCGTCAATGTGTCACGAACTTCGGGTGTTATATTTCTTTGTTGTGGGGGAGGGGGAGGAGTGGGCCTAATGGATGGCTGACGTTTGGTTTGATCAATGTTTTCTTGCACACGGTTCTTCGCAGTGGCGGTGACTTCTTGTTACGGCAAGAAGGGAAGCAAAACTAGTTTCTTCTTCTTCTTCTTCTTCTTCTTCTTCTTCTTCTTCTTCTTCTTCTTCTTCTTCTTCTTCTTCTTCGTTTTATCATGTCACGTCGGCATCGGTTGATGAAAACGGTCGCTTTGAAATTATCTGGAATGGCTTAAAGGGTTGGACGAATAACGGACGACGACGGCGGTAAAGTGAGAGTCATGTTCCATGAATAGCAGATCTGGGGGCTGTAGTTCTGAAGTCAGTGAGAAAAAAAAAAAGAAGAGGATTCGCTTGATGTTTCGTTAGTGTTTGGATAACTTTTATTTGACAATGCTTGTGCATGATGGCTGCCAGGTTTGTGTACTGTGCACAGTTAGACAATGGATGGACATGAGAAGAGCCGGGGCAACCTTTGAGATCTGGATCAATCAATGATGAGTACTCCGTATATTTTGGTCAAATGCATATAACATGTTCATACAAATGATTTGATTTTTTTCTTTTTTTCATTTTTTTTTTGTAAGGGGCAAAATTTTTTAAAGATTAGAGCTATCTTATTATGATATTTAAGTTACATGCTTCCGTACGAGGGAATACAATTCACGAGGCACTGTGCTTGGTTGCCATTGGCTGCCTGAGGCAGAAACTTAGCTCTAACCACACGCGCCTCGAGCTGGGTGTTTGATGAAAGGGCAATGCTAGCTCGCTTTGAATCAGCATCTATATCCGCCTTCACCACCCATTGGTAACCGCATCTGAATTCTCAAGCTTCGCCACGGATTGCATAATGGCAGACTATGACAGGCGGCAGTCGGGGGGTTACAATAATCGCAAAAGACGATACAGAGGTTTGTGTTAACTTTCTACGGCACGAGATGAAACCTGAAAATCTAATCTATAAGCTCCTTTGCAGATGACGATGACCATTACGACCGCCGCCAGCAACGTCGACGTACCGACTCGGCTCCTGTGCCCGTTCGCCTCCGCCGCCAGCTCCTCAGCCTCGCCGACTCACCACTACGACGTTGGTCTGAAGAAGTGACGTCCATTGTGCACATGATAACTGACAACTACGACGATGAAAACTTGCGCAACACGTTCGTTAGCTTGACTCTACAACTGGTTGTGGAGCAGCCACTGAAGACACCCTTTGTCGCTGCTGTGGTGTTGGTTGCCAATACACTGAAGCCGGAACTAGTGGACGAGGTGCTGATCCATTTAGCAACTCAGATTGAGGAGAATCTTGCGACTGGACAGTGGCGGGAGGTGAAGCTCCTTCTGAAGTTTTTGGCGTGCCTGCAGGGCTGCTTGGAGGGGAATGGAATTTTCCCTCTACTAGAGGACTTGTTTATGAGGGCGGCCGATTTGCAAACGGCCAGCTCCGATGATGTATGCTACAATTGGACATTTTTTTGCGAACTGGATGTCTCTGAGTGAACTAATACTGGGGCATAGGTCATTGGAACGGAAATCGTCAAGATTATCCTTCTCACTATCCCGTATGCCATGGCTGCCGAGCCTGGCAAATTCATGCGGCAAGCAGCAGAACTGATGGAAAAGACTGATGTCATTGCATCAGAACCACACGCTCTTCAAGCTCTTGTTGACCCATTCCATCCCGAAGGGAAAAACGAAAGCCCAGCAGTGTCGCTGAGCCTGTGCATGCTGCTCCAGAAGCAGCTGCAGACGGAGGCTTCCAAAGGTTGGGAGCTTGCGTGCATCCCCCGACCTTGGGTGATGCCCCTGGAAGATGTTGAGACCCAGGATAAGCTCGCTGATGCACCGAAGCATGCGATCCCGGCAATTAATGTTCCTCCGACGGCTATCACCGGGCCTCGCCTGTTGTTCCCGGAAGTTTATTACTCTGTTTATGGTGACCAGGAAGTCAAGTCTGTCCCTCCCCACACAAATATCGCTGCGTCGCTTATTCGTGATGCGCTGGCCGATACCATCAATATTCTGGATTTCAATAGGAATATTACCGCTCGATTTTTGATGGATATTGATTGTTATTTTGCTGATGGCACCTTTGTCAAACGAGCCACTCCGTTCGATGAGCTGCGCAACTTGGGTCCTGGCAAATCGACATGGAAGCCTGAAGATGTTGCCGTAGACGCCGTTTTCTCACAGCTGTTTCAACTGCCAAAATCTGAGCACAAGGTTGTGTACTACCACTCAGTATTGACTGAGGCGTGTAAACTCGCCCCGGCTGCAATTGCGCCTAGTCTGGGCAGGGCCATCCGATGCATGTATCAGAATACATCCCGCACGGATTTGGAACTTAGCCATCGATTCGTGGATTGGTTCGCGCATCATTTGAGCAACTTTGGCTTCACTTGGAAGTGGACTGAATGGTCAGATGACACTCTGTTACCTGACCTCCACCCCTGCAAGTGGTTCCTCCTGGGAGCTCTAGATAAGGAGATCAGACTGAGTTTTGCACAACGAATTCAGAAGACGTTGCCGGAGGCTTATCAGTCACTTATTGGGACAGGCAAGGAGAAGGATGTACCCGATTTTAAATACAGCAATCCTGGTAGGTTGCCCCCCGCATCCCAAAAAAAAAAAAAGGTCGATGGCTCTATCATCCCGTTAATCCTGTTCCTGTCCTGTTTGGTTAATGAGACGGACTATGCAGACACTCCCTTTTCCAAGGAAGGCCAAGAAATTGCTACTCTATTGAGACGCAAGGCATCTGATGAAGAGCTCCAGCTTGTTATCGACAGTATTGAAGGGCAAGCTGCGGAGCATGCTCTCGACCCGGTGGTAACCAGCACCGATGTCTTCATGACTGCCGTATGCTGGGTGGGATCCAAATCTCTCAGCCATGTCCTGGCCTGCATTGACCGTACTAAAGGCAAACTTATCGACTCTGGCACCTCCAACCCGTGTGCACGCTCGCAAATTATCTCTTCCGTCATGAACTATTGGAGCGACCACCCAGGCGTAGCGCTCTCTATTATCGAAAAACTCCTAAACTACTCCATCCTCACGCCATTGTCCATCGTGGACTGGACCCTTGCTGCCAGTTTGCCTGTCAACGGCACTCAAGGCGGCGAAGCGTTGGGCCAATCTCACATGTATGAGCTGATGTCTAACACGGTCGCCAAGGTAAGCGGCCGTGTCCGTCAGCTACTTACCTCCCCAGACGCAGACGAAGAAACCCGCGCCAGGGAAGTCTCTGGCATGCGCGACTTATTCCGTGCTATCAACGATGCACTGGCAAGTTGGGCAGCAGGCAGCAAGGACGAGCTGATGGAAGACGGGGATGGCTCGTCAGCTAGGGAAGGCATGATTCGTCGATGGGGACAGAGGTGGCTGCGTGTTTTCCAGAGATTGGCAGCCATCGAGGAGTCATTTGTGGCAGAGGCGAAGCACGGAAGATGGGTGAAGAAAGTGGAGGAGATGAGTGAGAAGAAGGATGTGGTAACTCGCTCGGATGTTCAGGATCAGGATACCATGATTAGATGAACGAGGAGGGAAATGGGGATTGGATCGCGAGTTACTGTATAGTATAATATATATAACAGGGCAGGGCAGAGCAGGTAGGGCATAGACAGTACTGGGTAAAAGGGGGTGGGAGGGGAGGAGAATAGGTAGACTTCAAAAGTAGTCTAGACTGTTGCAGTTTTATTCATGGAGTAAATTTGAGATTATCATCCATGCTCGTTGCCAGTGATCCGGTGCTTGGGAGGACTCCGGTTCAACATACATCTCGACATATCAAACCGACTCTCTCTTGCTTATGTTGGCAATAGCACTGACACGAGACATGGCGACCATATTAACTAAAACGCAATGAGTGTTCATTGAAGATACCGCACTGTCCATAATGCAGACAACCCATCTGAAGCCCAGTGCTTGCATAAAACTCCCTGATAGGTACCTGCCTTTAACGCCATATGACCGTTTCTAAATACCACGGCCTGCCTCAATCAGAAACTAGAAGCTCCATGTTTTACAAATTCTCACTGCACAACGTCACACTATCAACCTCCTCTTTATCGACTTCACCGTCTGCTGCTGCGCATCCTCCTTGTCGCGTATCTGTTTGATCTTGTCGAGTAAATGACTGCAGGCACGTTAGACTCCCAATTCTATCTGACACGGGATGCTGTGTCCTTCTGAACGACTCTACTATAGCGCTAAAGTTGTCTCTTGCCAATCCACTTAGATATGGTGGGCGGATGACATCTTTGAACAGAGAGGACATTGGTGGTGCTGAAGTGTCGAGCGATGGAGGGAGATGAAGCGGAGGACTTGGGTAAACTAGGAAATTCTCTGGATCTGAAAGGGGAGGCTCGAAATAGACGAGGATGAGAAAGGGGGGGAAGTATGCGTACTTGACGGACATGTGGCCACGAGCAGCTTCTGACATTGCTAGGTTTACCCTCTTGAGTTGCTGCTCATGTTCCTGGAAATGTTGCCGTATACGGGTCTGGCAGTCTTGTTCGTCGCCGCCGCGAACAATGTAGTCGCAGCCTTCTTGTTCGCAGGTCCAGGTATTGTGGGGGCCGCGGGGGGATGATGTCGGCATTTTTTCTGCCCTGATGACGAGTTTAATTGGTTCGAGGTCGTAAGGGTCTGCCTTGTCCCTGCTTCTGTTGAGGCTGTCATTATCGTCATCGCTGTCTTCTTCAGAGTCTATGCCGGTGATGTCGTCCATGTCACGATCCAGGGAGTCATCATCACCAAAGTAGAGTGACTTTTTGCCTGCAGGGGATGATGCCGAGTTTGGGTGATCCCTTTCGAATTCGTCTCGTAGTCGCTTCTTGGGAGCCCGGCTGACTGGTCGGAGGGATGATTTGCCCGGTGTTCGTGCTGGGTATTTGCCTCTTGGTTTGGGCGTATCACTAGCAGAGGGGCCGTCGTCGATGAGAATGGGTAGGGATGGGAGATTGCCGGTGGAGGGTTTTTTGGGTTGCGATTTTCGAGCGGTAAGAAAGAAGGGGAAGTCATGAGGTTTGTACAAACGAGGCCGAAATTCGGTGCGTGCCATTCCTTGAAGTTCTCCGTATATTTCGTGGTCTCGATACTGCCTACCAAGCACTTGGAGCAGCGCTCTTGAGTAGTAATGTAGTATCTCTTTCACGGGTTGCTTGTAAGCTCCGACGCTTCCGTCCTTGTATGTGAGAAATGAATAACTAAAATACAGCTGAGAGAGCGTGGACGACAGGGTCATTCCGTTCTTCTTTGATGCCAGTGATTGGAAAAGGTCTTCAAAAGGATCGAGGATCGATCGGAATGGTGATTTGCGATCATTGTCCTGTGGGGTCCACGTATAATGTTGCACAACAGCAGGAGGTTCATCTGGAGCAGCTGGGCGTGTTATGCTCTCTGGGGTGGCGCGCTTGATTGTTCTTGGTGTTGTAGATTTCGACCTCCTCGCCTTTCTTTGATTTTGATTCTGCGCCGGGATGGCGTCATCAATGACATCTACAACGCTGCTGCTCTTGACTGAACTTGATCGACCTTTCACTCGAGAGCTGTTGTTTACGTCAGATTCGTACGGCTGCTGCCGTGCCCTCTCCTGCGCTTCGTACACTTGCTTCCACAACTCCTGAGCAGCAGTCCAGATTAGTATGTATAGTCAAATAGATTGCCTGTGGGAACTCCAACTCACGACATTTTCGGACTTGATCCATTTATAAAAAGCTGTAGCTGTCCAGTCGAGACCATCGTTGTTTGCGAATTTGTCGATGAAGAAAGCCGCATGCTCATTCGCCCTCATCATGACTTCCTCAAATGTTGAGCCGTCACCAATTCGTGCGGCATACTGGTTATCATTTGGTCAGCCAATTGCCTTTTACCGCGGACCATGGGCGGTCTATCTACTGACTTTATGAAATACCTGAGCCAGCTCGTCCACGAGGGTGCAGTTTTTGGCTTTTTTGGTTTTTTTCGGCGGGTTCTCCGTGTAAATATCCAGTATACAGTAGTACATGGTTGTTGCTTCGCACATCTTGTTGTACATTGGCTTATAAGCTCGGCAAGGCTCGATCTCATACCAGCCGCCTTGTCCGGACACCCAAATCAACGGCCTGCCGTTTTTGGACTCGCCGATCGAATATAATGCGGATCTTCGAATTTCCAAGGGCATAGTTGAGCGAACGCGCATAATCACTGCCAAAAGTTAGATGGTTATTCACAAAGATAAGTCAGTGAAGAGCGTACAATGCGACTTCTGTATCGGATCGTCGATGATGAGGTCACCACGAACAATGAATGGACCCTTGAGGCCGACCTGGAGCGCATTTTCAAACGTTTGGCCATCTTTATTCAACACTGCCGCGTTTGCCAGCTCGAATATGGGCCAGTCGTCTGAAGGGGTGTCCGTGGGAACCGAACGGACGACAGAAGTCTCCTGCCGCCAGCGAGTTTCGGATTCGTCGACGCTTTCCACGCTGGACGTGGACGCCCGGGGCCGATGTCCAGGCATGCTGACAATCACTGAGGATGGAGAGAAAGAAGCATGGGAAAAAGCCGTGCTTTAAGTTAGGAGGGTTAGAAATGTGATTGCGTGTTGTTGTAAAGTTTGGAAGCGCAGAGCAGCGCGATGAACGGCACGCGATGCCAAAGCCTGATGTTGGCTTGGAGGGGCGGGCAGCTGTGCCTGTTGCCTTTGGAGTGACAGTGCAAGACGGCCGGCAGAGGAGCAGGCATGGCCGATGGGCCTTGGCGGAGACGCCTGGTCACGCAACTACGCGCGGAGTAAGTACCCTGCCCTGGTAGCTGGTGAAAGTGCCCTTCAGGTTCCGTGACCTCAGCGGTCTCAGCGGCCAGATCTGCTGAGCTAGGCGGCTCGCTGGCCTTCGAGGCCATGTGTGCGGCGGACAGCAGCACCACCAGGCCCCTGGCGCCGTGGCTAGCAGGGTTCCTAGCGCGGTACTTCCCATCGCAGGCCAGTCCTTTTTTTTTTTTTTTTTTTTGGCCCGCGTCTCAAGTCTTGCCGCGCAAAGGTGTTTGGGACAATTTGAGTTGTCAAACATCAAATCAATCCTGCTGTAGCTTCAGCCGTGACAAGAAAAATTTATTACTAGTTTGCCCAGTTGCTGTTGGTGCATTGCCACAAACTTCGCAATCAGTTAGCACGTCGCGCAAGTGCGTTCTCAACAGCTGCCAGTTGCGGCTCGTATGCGACGAGCGGGAGGTAAATTGTTGAAGATGGCGTCAGACGTCGTTCGCGATGGCGTCTTTGGTAGGACACCCTCCCAATCATGCTCTTTTCCATGACACATTCAGAATAATCATGACCGAGAAGAGTCTAATGGACTGGCTTATCACTGACTGCATCTTCCAGCCATCAATAAACCCTGTGGCCAGAGTTCAGCACAAGTTATTCGAGAATGCCAACAAGCTTTCAACCCATCGATCTTCTTCCGACCAATGATTGAGGCCGAGAAGGCGCGACGACTAAAGGAGTCTGGAAAACAATTCAATCGACGCAAGGCCGAGAGGAAGGCCTCACAGGTAAAGATAGGACACGGCGGAACTCTGGACCCCCTTGCGACGGGAGTCCTCATATTGGGCATTGGCACCGGTACAAAGCTGCTGTCTCAGTTCCTTGATTGCACAAAGACATACGAAACGACGGTTGTGTTTGGAGTAAGCACCGATACCTACGATCGAGTCGGCAGAGTTCTGGCCAGGAAAGGATATGACCATGTCACAAAGGAGCTGGTGGAAAAAGAGCTGGCAAGCTTCCGCGGCAAGCAAACCCAAATCCCGCCACTATACTCGGCTCTCAAGATGAACGGAAAGCCCCTGTACGAGTACGCTCGAGAGGGCAAACCAATACCGCGAGAGATTGAAGGTAGACAGGTCGACGCCTTGGAAGTCGAGCTTGTCGAGTGGTATGAGCCTGGAAAGCACAATCACCGTTGGCCGACAGAAGAGGCAGAGGCGGCGGAGAGAAACCTTGCGGAGCAAGTATGGAGGGTAAAGAAGCAACAAGAGACTGGTAAAACGTTGACCCCCGAAGAAAAGGAGCAGGACGATGAAGCGATAGCAGCGCATGAATCGTTCAAAAAGAGGTTTGAGGAAAGACAAGACGAGTTGATCAGGGATGTGCCATCCAAGAAGCAACGCCACGTTAAGAACAACAAGGCGATGATGTCCGGGGGGCTTGGCGCAATGCCCGAGCCTGTCTACTCCAACAAGGGATCAAATCTGGTCCCCCCCACGCCAGATTCGAACACTCCACCTCCTTGGAGCGACGAAGGGCCTCCAGCTTGCAAGATTCGTCTGACGGTGACTTCTGGATACTACGTCCGGAGCTTCTGTCATGACCTGGGCACCAGGCTTGGGTCGGCTGCCGTCATGGCAGAGCTTTGTCGTGTTCGCCAGAGCGACTTCACCGTATCAGGGCCCAACACACTAGATTACGACGATTTGGCCAAGGGCGAAGACGTCTGGGGTCCCAGGGTTGCTGACATGCTGGCTCGCTGGAATGGCGAGCCCGAAGGCAACTGGTCTGGAGCCTCTGAAGCCTCCGGTGCGGGGGGAGTTGAAAACAAGTTACCGCACAAGAGCGACCGACAGAAGAGATCACTATCTCCACGAGGCTCGTCACCAGGTCGAGAGAAGAGAAGACGATCGCGCTCCCCCTCGATGAAGGCACCAGAGCCTCCTCGGAAGGCAGCCAAGTCTTCCGAGGGCAGCGATAGATCAACATTGGATGTTGCGACCAAGTCGGACGATGAGAAGTCATGGAACGGCATTGAAGATTAGAAATCTAAAAGACGCCATAGAATGCGGAAGACGCACTAAATTTTGCGAGGATAAGACCTCGTCTACCGAAAACACAGGTTTAAAAGGAACGGTTTGGTTGGCGTTTCAGGGGAAACGGATATTGGGGTGTTGAATTCAAAGCTACAATACGTATTTGGGATGAGCGTGTATGTTTGGTGTCTGTGGGTAGCTATGCATGACAGGTCTGACATCGACATGTTCAAGCGCGATTAATACTACACTTGAGGTTGCTGATGAAATTGATACGCTCGCCTACCCCTTATTCAACTTTGATAAGCATCATGTTGCCATCTTTCTCATTACTTGACGAATGACTGCGTTCGTTTGTGAACTCGGAGGGGGAGGGGCTATTCACTACTCAAAATGTCATTCTCTCACGCCAACCTTTGATATGTCCTGGTATCATCTCTATACAATGCTCCATGCCGCCCATGCAGTTTTACCGATATCGAATTCATGATATCATACCTTTTGTCCCGACCGAACCACCTCGCTCCGCCCAAATCAACTCTGCTCCAACATGTTCCTCACCTTCTCGATCCTCCCCATGGCGCCTTCCAGCCTCTCCAACCGCCGCCTCTTCTCCTTATCCCGCTTCTCCAGCTCACCCACCCTCTCCTCCAGCTTGGCCCTCGCCCTCCTCTCATCAGCCACCATCTCATTCGCCTGCTCGAACAGACTCGCGCTCAGCTCTTCCACCTCCTTGCTTGTAGCGCTCAACCTCCCCTCAGCCTCCTTCCTAAGCGTCTGCTCCCGCGTCAACGCCTCCATCAGGTCCTCGGCTGACGTAGCGCCAGGGCCAGCAGAAAGAGGCTGCTGGTTCGGCAAGGGGAGTGAATTCTGGCGGTGCACATCAACGCGCAGATTGGGCGTGGATTTCCGCGGATAGAGCAGCGAGGAGAGACGGGACGTGCCTTGCTGGAGGATCGATGGGGGGGACTGCTGAACAGGAGGATCGGGTTGCTGGGTTTGCTGCGGCGTCGACGGGCGTTGCGCCGATCGCAGCTTGTGGAGTTCTGCTTCGTACTCGGCCCAGCGGGACACGGCGGCCGCAGCCTTTTCATTGAGCTGCGTGACTTGGGTTTCTAGTTCGGCAATGCGGGCTTGCGCCTGGAGCAGGTCGTCTTGGCTATTGCTGCGCTGCTGGGGGGTGGTGACGACGCCGCAGCTGGGACAGCATGAAGTTGCGCCTGTGAATGCCGAGGGATTGGCTATCGTCGGCGTGGCCATTGTGAGGACTGTTGTCGCACTCATACTCCCCCTCTCCTTGTCCGATTCGCGCGATGAGGCGTGTGTTGGTGCGTGTATTGCAAGTTGGTGGTGTCGGATCGCGCGGTGGTGGTGATGATGATGATGATGGTGACAGTGGTTATATGAAGTTGAGTAGGGAAGGCGGAGGAGGAGGAGGAGGAGGAGGAATATTCCTCTGGTGCGGTCACGAGCGGATCGTGTCTGCGACTGTGCTGTGCTGGGTTTGAGCCGAGGCGCCGACTGGCCGGTGGCTGTTTAACTCTGACTGCTACTGTCGCTTTCGCTGTCGCTTTCGTGCGTGCGTGAGCGACGGGGGACGGACTGGGGTTGCGTTTGGTTTTTATTCCCGGCACAAGGACGCACTGCTGACCGTAGATGCGAAGGATTTGCGCCAACCCGCTGCCGATGGATGTTTCCGTACGGCAGCTTGTTTGCCTGGGGCAGTTGGGGTGGGAGTTGAAGAAGTCACTACGGAGTACGGAGTACAGTACGTTGGGACGCTGGCATGACGTGCACGGCATGGATAGCAAGTATGTACGTAGTGTGTACTCCGTACGACGTAGTCGATTGATTTGTATCTAAGACACGGTAGCTCTATAATTGACCCGTAGCATGCATGCCAACTTCTGCCATGACTCTAATTCATTGCGGCGGGGGCATTGCGGAGGTCTTACAAGCTCGGATGGGCACGACCGGGTGCCAAGAAGTTAAAAAGTTGAACGCGGCGACGGAGTAGCTAGATACCTGTTGGTTATGTCGTTCGCAATAGTTACTCCGTAACCAATCCTTGTCTTCACGGGTTGGTCTCCCTCAGGAAAGGGCGAGCTGGGAGCCGGACCCTCTGGTGGACAGCGGGTGATGACAGCCAAGCAATATATTGGTTGATGCAAATGAATCCAAATGAATCCAAATGAATCCCTTGCTCTTTGTAGTCTAAGCACTGCATAGTGTAATTATTTGTTTCGTAATTGTTGATCGTCAGCCCAAACTCGCTTTCACACCTTCATCGGCGGCATAACAGCAACATCACCGGCCCTCCCTTCTGCCACCGCATCACTGTCAGTCTAGCCAGCCTCAATACTGACTGCAGCAAGCCCTCCGTTGCCCTCTGCTTTCCGCATATCACACTCGGCAGAGTGGTATTCAAAACCTGAGCACCTGCTCCGTCCCAAAAGCAATAACCGGAGTGGCTACCAACATCGTGGCGGTGGTCTTGATGTTGTCCAGCGCTGCATTTAAGATGATCTGAGCCCGGTTCGAGTTCTTATGCGATATGTGTCAAGCAGCTCTCATTCGGAGGAGCGAATGATGGCGGACGGAGACATTTTATTTGTTATCAAGTTGGTAATGCGTCGTATCCAATTCAGACGGCTGCACTTGAAGTCAGCTGCTGGAAGCTCATTGGCATAGTGGCCTTCCCTTAAACATGTGCGTGATGTTGGACCTGTATGGCATCTCTTGTTTGACGGACTTGGGATGGGAACATTGAATATTCTGCTATGACACATATCTGCATATTTCTTGGGCTTGGTCCTGTGAGTGATGGAAACACTTGGGAGCGGAATACCAAAGAAACGAATACTACTCCGCAAACGTGCAAGATAACCGTGTGGATTTACTATGTTTAATTATACGAGTGAGAAGTTACGTCTTTTTCCCTTATTCAGGCGACGTATCACCTCAATGCCCGTTCCATTACACTCCTATCGCATATATGTTCCCGTCATCCTCATCAACATTAGTCTTGCAATCATGTAAAAGGGGGCGCACTCTCAAGAGGAGCCCCCCCCCCCCGGGCCGTCCATCACTGCTCGTTCGATGCCAGACATTTGGGCGGCTTCTCGAGCACAGATAACCTAACAGAGTCAGCATGGCTTCTTCTCAAACACTAGCCAAGTGGCAAGCTGGGAGCACTGAAGATTCAAAACTCACCCGAAAGATGGATTATACCGCTCCAAGTCCTCCGACGTAATCGAGTCCTTGCGGTCGGGTTCCACGTTGATCACGCAGTTCTTGGCTGCCAAATGCAAGTCTGGCCACAAGTTAGCATCCTCCCACGAAAGACCAGGTATCATATCAACACGTGTTGGGAGCGCATACTCGCTTCGATGAGACCCTCTTCCGCAACCTCCTCCTGACTTCTGCGACGCTTCTTCACCACCTGAACCGCCTTTTTGAAGTAATAATCCATGGCTTCGACGGCTCGTTGTCCGGGACACTCTTGGCCTTGACGAGTTGTTGTATGTGTAGGAATAGTAAGTGCTTGTAGTTTATTATTCTATGCAGAGTTCAGGGGATCAAGCAGGGATGGCCCCCATCTTATACCGCAAGCCTGCCTTCTTCCGGAATTCCACGCCTTCCAAACTCTCATACTTCCGCCTAAGCAATGTAGAGTTTTCGCCGCCTGCCCAATAACAATTGCCGCAAGGGGGTGGTATTTTTTTGTCTTTTTTTAATTTGCCTTTTTTACCGTTACATTATTATTCTGGGGCCATGTCTGGGTCAGGTTGCCTTTGTCCCTGATGGCGGGAGGGACCAGGCATTTGCAGTTGATTTTCCAATCCAGTCATGGGGGGGGGGCCAAGCGATGGACGCTGCTTTCAAAGTTTGCGGATGGCAAATGGGTTTTGTTTAGCGGGATCAGATGGGGTAGAACGACGGGGCCAAGAATGAGAGTGAAACAAGCATTTTGCCTAAGATAACTACGGACATGTTGACGGAGTTCGGTCCACTGTTGCGGGTCTGACAAGCGGGTGGCTGAAAGTTTGGGAGACACACAAATGTCGTCATGTAAGAAGTTGCCTGGATGGTTTCGGCTCCAGGTCCAGGGCGTGTTGACTTGTTTCACGGATGGACGGCCATGGTGAGACATGACGACTTGGCACTTGACATTTGGCATCCCGGTAGTTCGATCGTTCGATCGTTTTCTTGGCGATACGATTAGAATCCCATTTGCAGACTGCAGAGTGCCGGGGCAACTGCTGCAGCGCACAGTTGACTTAGCTGACTTTGTTGTGGTTGGACTTGGGAATTCCCTGTCAGCGTCAACGTGTGGCTTGCGTGGTATTGTATTATGTTTGGCGGGCTAGAGTTTAAAGTGGCTCGGCAAGCACGGCAAACAGTCGCATCCGTCAAGGGTCTGACGCGTTCATGGGTATCAAGGTTCAGCCAAAACTCTGCCGTATCGACGGATCTGTACAGAGATGTACAGGCCCGGAGCCGAAGACTATCAAGGGGTATCTTGATGTGCCTATCTTGGCGTGTGCCTATTTTGAGGGCCAAGAACCCTGTTTATTGCCCGTCGTTGTGTTGTGTAAGCTTCCCTCCCTCCCTACCTGGTGCCATAAATATGCAAATTGGGAGGCAAGGTGGCAAGGTGGCAAGGTGTGTGTGTGTGTGGAATCGTTAATCCTTGGACAGCAAATCTTAATGGGAGGCAACGAATGTGGAGTGTTGTCCTGTTATGTGCATACTTCAAATTCTCCTATGGGCTGTATTACAGTTTAGTTACTAACACGCTATAGAGCTGAATAATATTTTCTTCAGGCCGCATTAATGATAAGCCCGCTGAGGATATTCGAATGTATTGCTTCCAGCGAGTCCGTCTGTCAATGCCTGCGACCATGGCTCCTCCTTCCTGGGCTGTGCCTTCTTGAATGGTGTCTTCCCGCACTATGTCTCCGCCTAGGCTGCTTATCGTCTTCATTTTGCTCATCTACCCCCTCGTGCTTCTTCTCCTCGGCTTTGTCCATAGCTACCTCCATCCCTTTCTTCATCACATTGTGCCTCAACCCATCGGGATGCTTGTTTCCCAAAAAGCCATCCACCAAGGCCGAGCCCACAGTGGCCACTGCGACCTTGGCCCCCTTGGCCCCCTTCCACTGGCCAGGGTCCCCACGACTATCTAAGGCGGCAGATATGCCAGTGGACAGAGCAGTGACGGCACAAGTCCGCACTATCGGGTTCTGCCACCAGGGGTCACCCGCGTCCTCTTTAGGTTGTCTCTCCCGTTGCGAGGACGACGCGGCAGACTTGCTCCTCGACGGGGCATGGCTACGAGACCGCCGGCCATGACGGCTGAGTGGAGGCGCTCTGCGGTCCTGAGAGTGAGACGGTGGGGGCCGTCTGGCACGCGGCGAATCGTCATAACCATAGCCGTGAGGAGGAGTAGAAGGTACGTGTGCTGAATAACGGCGGCCGCTCAAGTCTGAGGACGGAGCTTGGCGGTATGGATGCCGACCGCGCACTGGCTCGCCATGGTCAGCAGGCAGACTGGTTCGTCGGTGGCTGTCAAACGAACTGTATGTTGGCGGCGGCGGTGGTTGGCTGGAGTAGACTTGGCCGCAAAGACTGGCAGAGCCATAACCAGACGGGTAGAAGTAATAATCATCGGCGGGATTGAGCGCCCGGGTATAGGGCGGAGATGGAGGCCCACTATGACGCCGTCTTCGAGAGGACATGATGGGATGAGACGGGGTGGGTGAACCTTAAGACGATGGATGGAAGGGATGTAGCCGGAAATGGACAAGCTAACACGGAGGCAGCAAGGTTTGGTTGGCGTGGACAATCTGCTTCGAGTCCCTGAGAGCGACAAGACGAAACGGTTGAACGAGATAAAAGACAGACAGCTGTTGAGGCTCGGTGAGGCTATTTGTAGGATATGAATTGTAGCACCCTGACCCCGTAGATAACTATAAAGAATACGTCTGGGGAAAAAGTTGGCATGCAGGGATTCAATGACATGGCTGACGAGCATTATTATAATTTCTGCATCCCCGTCAAGGACCAGTTTGGACCAGTCGAGGCCCAGCAAGGGCGAAAGGGCGGGAGAGCGACACACAATTCCGACCCAAAGGCAGCATGCCACGACAGTCCCAGACTAGCGACGATCCTGTACGGAGTACACAATCCATACATGAGCAAATCAGTAGCTACCTGGGTAGGTATGCAGCAGCATGGAACATGATACCGCGTGGATGCCCTGTCCTCGTCTCACAAAAAGCCACCAGACTGCACGGGCGGCCACTTGCTACCCCACCGCTTTAGAGCAACCTCGGGACAATGACGTCATTTTATCTTGACCCTGCGTCTTGCGTCTTTTTTTCCCCCTTCTCTCTCCTCGTAACGACTAACTATCATGGGGTACCACAATGGACGTGTAGTTGCATGGTTGCATGGCGCGCGCCATTGGGCATTATCTACGGAGCACGGAGAATTGAGCAGTTACTGCCTTGTCCTTCATCTTTCCTCCTCCACCGTCGTACCTCGTGACTGACGTCTAGCGTGCGTGTACTCCGAACTCGTGTGCAGATAGTTGTCCCGTAAATAACCCCGACAAGTGCCGTCTGTATCATCGTAGTAATGTCTTCGAAGAAAGTAGGTCGCGCTGCGTGAATCATTGACGCGCACTTGCGTGTCATGGCAAATGCCGCACAGCAGAGGCCTGCGACTCACTCACCTCCAGGATCCCCAGTCCATAAGACAAGTCAAGCACGTACTTGTGGCATCTGATTGTGAGAATTGTTGGGACATTCGCAATTGCATTCGTCCGGAGTGCAGTCTCCGGGAGACGGCAGACGGCAGACGGCAGACGGCAAGTAACATGCTCATTCATGTTCGTGTCGCAGTTTGACGGTGTAGCGGGAAGTCCCTTCTTCAAGGCGCGGCCTAAACATTGCACATGCCGAGACGTGCTCTCAGATGAGACACTCATCTTTGCATCACCTTGATTCACAGTTGCTCCTTTACGCTGGCTCGATGGAATCGTAGGTCTTGCCAAATCGCAATTGACTTGCTGGTCTTGGTTGGCAGGTATATGGCGATAGATTGGCAGGATTCGCCAAACTGGCGCATCACACACGTACACCGCCATGCCAGCCTCCAAAGGAAAAACATACAGCATGACAAGCTTCAAGCCCCTCCCCGGGTCCCCACAGAGATTCATGATCTTTAGGGTTAGCTAGTCAGCAGCGAATAAGAGCAAAATACTCTTGCTTACCTGGTGAGGGCAAATGCCGTGTTCCAAGCCAGCGCTATCCCTGATCGGCGCATCCCGATCGATCCCCGGTATGTGCATCAGACGAAGTGCCGGCAGGGTTAGGGTAGGGACTAACTGGAGTGCGTGATGTGTGTACACCATGTAGTCACCACCTTGACTAGTTAAATTAGTTCCAGAAGCGAATTCACTCTGGAGGTGTGTTCTGCATCACACCATCACAACACATGAGGCAATTTTGTGCAGAGGACGAAACAGCAGCAGCAGCAGCAGCAGCAAGGGCAGGGCAAAGGGAATGGCTACATGTTTGAGATGGAGATGGTTGGCATCAAGGCCCCTCTCCAACAGTGTACAGCACAGCAACGTCAATTTACCATCATCACGCATAGCAAGGGAGCGCGACGAAACCATCTGAACCAATGCGACTTGATCATCTATTCGTCTGTTGTAGAGTAGCTGTGTCCTGGCCGCAAGGTATGCACATGGTTGAACGGCTTAGAGAAGGTCTAGGGAATATAACTCCAACGACGACCTTGCTTAGCCAAACTGCGGGAAGGAATCAACACCCTCACGTCCGGGTTTCAAGTCAAGCATGATGCAGATCATACTTGGATGGCGCTCATACCAATTACTGCGGCCGTGTGTCTGAATATTGCATGACGAAAAACCGCTCAATCATGTGAAACTATCTACGGAGTGGCTTGGGTTGCGACACTACCGTTGATGACGTTGACTTTTGTGTCATTCTGGGAGATAGACGACCCCCCGACCTTGGCCTGCTTTGTATCTGCTTCACACCGTAATAAAGCGCTGGGCTATGCAGAGGAGGATGTCACACATTAATTACGTCGCAGAGCGCAAGCGTATCCGAGCGGTAGTAGTAGAGGAATGGGAGGTGTGTAAAGACATGCTAAACGCTAGGCTGTTGTTTTTTTATCCCGCCCGTGGCTTGGTTTGCGATAATTTGGGATTCATTGCCTAAACGACTTGATGTGATACTTTCTTCGTGAAGCCCCTGAAGTCCCTGAAGTCCTTGAAGTCTGACAGGTCGTGGTGCTATTCAATGATCAGAGAGGCTTAGGACCTGCGAACATAAATTTGTGTTTTTCGCTCGTGGACTCGTCTGAACTCGTAACTTTACAGCACTAAATGCCGGGCGAACCCGCCGGGGAACATTGACCAACAGTTCTATAGTCATGATAATGGGCAAATACGAGTGTATATAATGTCTGCCATTACACCAGCTTGCAAAAGAGGGTGAGATTTACATGCTATGTTAGTTGGCTATCGTCAAACGAACCATGTATTGTACACAAGTCATGGTTTGTGATCTGGGGGAGAGCTTCTCCCCGGTGGTAGCATTTCCAAATTATTTTGCAAAAAAATTGTCCCGTTGGGATAGATCTTGGGATATGAGCGATGTGCGTTAGGATCATTGGGGTATATTGTTCTGCTGCGGCCCACGCAGCTTTATTGTCTATCTAGGCGCCTCGTGCTTTCACAGACGACGACGACACCAACGCTATGGGTAAGACGTCATCTAATGACCCGAGAACTTCGTTCCCTTGACGCGTGGTTCTGTGGTTTGAGGATCGCTGAAGGTGCCTCCTCTTGGACACTTGCTATACTAGATGTCGATGACCTGGTGCATCTTATTGTAGATGTATTCGGGTGTCTGCCCTCGATTTGAAGGGTATCAAGAGAAACACACACATCCTCTACGCAATTTGCGCGGTACCTGCATCACGACAGGTTGTAGGCATGCTCAAGGCGCCATCAGCTGGCTGACCTCCGGCCACTGAGGTGGCATAGACTAAACTCCCCGCAGCTTCGGCTGGGGAGAGTGAGAGAACCAGGGGTTGTGGCGAATCGTTCAGGTCGGCTTTGCCACCTTTCGAAGCTCGCTTGCACCAGTCTCGGGATCCTTGTATTCTTTCCAGCTCACCGGCACCATGTCATTTCCAGCCTCACTTGTAGCCATGATGACACCTAGTTCGTTAGACGCGGTCGACAGGTAATAGTTCGCCTGGTCTCCGAGGGAAATCTTTGATGTCAGAGAAACATCCGAGTTAGTAATCTGTCCGCAACCTCCACGACAGTGCCACGCATAGGCGACCAATAACGTACCACTCGTGCCCTCACAATATCCCCGGGCTTGAACGACTCGTAAATCTTGACCTTGTCCTTCTCCGTGGCCCGTACGTCCTGCACGCGAATGACGCCCTGCCACTCCGTCTGCAGCACGGTATCACCAACCTGCTGAATCACAACAATGGCCTGCTTGGGCATGAGGCGCAACACGCGAGCGAGCACAATGTTGTTCACGTCGGGCAGGATCTCGCGCTGGCGGCGGCCGCCGTGCCTGGCCACTGAAATTGTAGGGCGTTCTTCGGGTGCAGGCGCAGTGATCTTGTTGAGCCGCTTCGCAGGGCCGGGGGCCTTGGCCGGGGCGGTGATGACGACGCTGCCGAGGAGGGAGGAGGCGACGCTGCCCTCGTAGATGTGAGTGCCGGGGCCGGGGAGATACTTCGATGCGGATCCGAGGATTTGGCCTGGTACGGCGACGGATGGGGGCTCGTCAACGGCCATCGCGAAAGACCAAGAGGAGGGACGGGGAGGTGGGAGTGCGCGTATTCCGGAAGGCTCAGCTCAGTGACGGGTGCGGCGAGAATGCGCTCCAAGTTGCGGAGTTGTCTGGCGACAAAAGTTGAAGCTTTCCATGACGGGAGCTTGCGAAAAACTGCCAGTGTGGGGCCCTGATGCTCGTAGAGCGAACTTGTCAACTTGGCTTAGTTAACTAACTAGTTAGTTAGTGCCAACTACTATGGCCGTTGTGCCTAGCGGTCAAAGCGTACTTCGTAATTAACCACTATTTACTTCTGTGAATAGTTCCAAGGAGTTTTTTTTCTTCTTCTTATCAAAAAGGGCCTTCATCTTTTCTTATGGAGCTATCTTGAGCCGTTTGTCATGTTTGCAACCTAGACTGATTTGCTGCTGCTGTCGCTGTCACCCTCACCGGCGGCTCTATCCCAAGTTGCTAGGATGTAGCCACGGTTTCACTGAACTGTGCCCATTGTCTGGCGAGGTAATTCATGCATGTCACGGTTAACAACCAGACAGCGTCGCCTTCCAATTCCATTATCCGTCTTCCATGCGTCCGCTGGGTTGAATTGCGCGATGCGCTGTCAGTAGGTAGCTTGAGGAAACTCCGTCATCCGGTGCGATGACGCGTGACGTAGATGTGCATGTTATGTAGTTTTACTCTGTGAGAACTTTCGCTATTATAATAAGCATCGCTATATCTCTGCACTTGTAAGGAAAGCTGAAATTCACGATTGCGTCCAGAACAAGCACTCTTCTTCTTCGCCAATCTCTCCAGACACCTCATGTCACAGACCAGCAAGCCTTCCCAATTAAAGACGACCAACATTAACCAGCGCGGTGCCTAATGGTACGTATGATAGCATCCCAAGCCTGACCATCAAAAACAAGTGCAAATATAATCTCACTACGGAAGTAATTGTCAGGCTCACAGCCGCGCAGTGGGGACGACTGAAAAAAATAGCTGTACGCCTCAGCAGGGATTGGAAACGTTTTATTCTTAATAGTGCTTTACTGCCGGCACGATGTGTGACAAATCAACGCCACTTGCTCGGACCAACAGTCAGGAGGATGCCGGCCCGGAGAACACCCAAGAAATATGAAAACGTAAGCACAACATCCCCGTCTTCCCGGTGCTTGCTTCCCTCCCCGGCCCGGGGGTGCATCATCAGTGAAAGCAGAGCTTTGCCTGAGATTTGCGATTAAGCTAGGCGAGGGCAAGAGCAGGGAGAAGCGTAGCTAATGGGCTGGTGCAAAGTGGAGATCATTTTTGTGCCTCTCTACTCCGTAATTAGTTTATTTATCAGTTTATTCGGCTATTAGTCAATGAAATTCGTGATGTATCGTGATATCCTGTATTGCGAAGATGTAGTGTTTAAAGGACCCTAAGGTACGGAAAAAAGGCGGTGAGATGCTGCTATAGAAGAAGCCAGTTGCAGGGGTGGGTTGCCGCAGGCGGCAAGGGCCCATGGAAGGGAACCAAAAAAAAAAAAAGTCACATTATATGGTTAGTAAAAACATCAGCGGTAGCATCGTCAACGTCAATATCAGACAAAAAGACCTTCGTCAATAGCATCGTTAGAAGCAGCTGCTGCAGAATTAACTTATCCGAAGCTTTCCCTGCGACTATGATGTCGATAAAATTGTCTAGCATGCATACAGTATCTCGTATTTAGAGATGGAGTCTGGATGTCGCTTGTCAGCTCACCAAAACAGCGCGCGACATGACTTCTCCGGCAATCCGGATGACACTGGACAAGCCTATAGCCCTGAAAACGGCTCGGTGCGGACTGCGTCTTCTTGAGCGGCGATAACTGGTATCGAAGATAGGAATTTGGGACTTTATGCATGCAAACATTTCCGCATCTGTCGTGATTGGCCAACCACTCTATCTTGCATCGTCGGTGCAATCGGCTTCAACTCTCCGACAGTCTTTCTCAGCCTTCTCAGCCACTAGTATCATTCTGTACTCCGAACTGAAATTGCCAATACCTACTCCGTAGTTATTGCGTGTCCGCAACCGGGGACGATGGGTGTGTGTCTACCGGGTACCGGTGCCGCTACAAGAAAGACCGAGCGCCAGTTCTGTGAGAGCAAGGCCAAGATTTGGTGGCCGGCGCGGCACCGAAGTCCTCTGGTTCAGACCGAACAGCCGGAGTTAGAGAGTCTGCCCCGCCCACGGAATTACATTCAGGTTTTTTGTAGGCTCTGTGATGGCCGGGCGCAGCATCGATCAGTGCATAGTCTGATATGTTTGCCCGTGTCTGCTGTGACATGAAGCAAGCTTCAGACCCATTACTTATCACTCACGGTTCCTGCTGGGATGTTAATGACTATTACTGAGGAAGCTACGTACGCCTCTCAATGTGTTTAACGGCCGCTTCCAGACGGAGTTAAGCCTCCTCATCGCGCAGCCACGATGCAAGTCAGTAGTTAGTTAATGTGGACACCGGAACGGTCAAGCTATAAATCGAAGTTGTGGGGAGAGCTCCAGCGGACTTGTGCTGTAATCACAAAACGCTCGCCGACACCCGAAGAAGGACTGGGGTGAAAAATCGGCATTATCGCTATTGGGCGAGTGAGTCCGTCATGGAGAAAATGGTACTAATAACCGACCCGGGCCATCGCTCTTGGATTGTCAGTATCGGGGTTCAACAAACAACATCTGGCCCAGGCATCTGAGTGTCGGAGAACAATCTGCTCCCCGACCTGCCCCGTTGCGCTAGTCTCTTTGCCATTGTAAGATCTGTGTCATTGACGCTCCCGCTACTTTGGAACGCCTACAACTCCCCAGATGAATAGACTTCGATAGCGTATTGTGTTATGGAAGTGATATAGCCCAGGTGTGGCCCGTCATCAGCTTTGTTTGCGTTCGGTCTGAAAACTCTTTGTTGTAGACGGAGGGAGGTCAACAGAACGACATTGTCCTCTGCAAGCCATCTGCATCGATTTGCCATTGGAGAAGTTTAACCCGTGTTAGACATACGTACTCTGGGTGGGCTCTTAACTGCTCCTGCTTCAAGTGAAGCTTGTGTGGCTGAAAGTCCGCTACACGCGACATCAGGCAGGCATGATCCTACTCCATAGTAACTAGTAACTCCACCTTCCTATTTATCAGCAAACGCAGTTTCCAATGGGGCACTACGCGGCACACGGGCATCATCAAGCCCGAGGCCGCTCTAACGATATTCAGTAGCCAATATCCAGTGGTTTTGCAACATTCCATGTCCACTGATCGTTTCTGGTTAAAAAGAGAGCCCAAACCCACCCACGCCTATTCTTTGTCCATGGTTTTTGGCGTAGGCAAGGCAACGGGCGCCACTCTCTTCCTTTAACGTCCAGACATGGCCGACCCGCCAGAGATGAAGGAGCTTAAAGCTCCTGACGCAGTAGCGGCAGCAGTGCAACCCACCAACGAGGAGCGCCATGATCAGCCATCCGATCCCGAAGACGGTGACCTTCACGTGGACGACAAGATCCTCAGCCGTGGCATTGGTGTGAAAGACGACGAAACAGGCGACACCGAGGAAGAAGAAAATGAAGAGAAAAATCAAAATCAACTTGATGCGACCCATAGCTATGCAACGGACGCAAGTGTGGCTACTGGCGCACCGTCAACAGTGCAGCCACCGCCTTCAAAACCGTGGTACAAGAAAATGAATCCTCTACGTTGGGGTGCTATTCCCCCAGTGCCTAAAGAGCGAATCGTTTCCAGAGAGTATGACGCTGGCTTATTCAGCAAATTGACCTTTCAATGGATGACTCCTCTCATGACGGTAAGAACAGGCATTACGACCTCTATTACAGATATTTTTTTTTCCAGATTATCTCGTCTCCCAAAGCACACATTATGCGACAACCGGCTTGCTCCTGGCATTCGACCGTGACAATCTTGGCAGGCTGCTATGAACCGTCATAGCCCAGTTCCGTGTTAGTTGAGCAAACGGAATTTACTGACTTGTCATTTGTAGACTGGTTATAAACGGCCGCTAGAAAAAGGCGATCTCTGGAGCGTAAACCCAAATCGAGCCGTCGAGCCACTCACACATAAAGTCAAAGAGTCCTTTCAACGGCGCGTTAAAAATGGCGAAAAGAATCCCCTTTTTTGGGCTCTCCACGAGACATTCAAATTTGAATTTTGGCTCGGTGGCTTCTGTGCTCTGTTTACTTCAGTCTTACAGGTCATCGCTCCCTTTACCCTGCGTTTTCTCATCCAATTCGCTACAGATGCCTACGCTGCCAACGTAAGCGGCGGTCCTCCACCGCCCATCGGACATGGCATTGGTCTCACCATCGGTATTACTGCTATGCAGATCATTCAGGCCTTCGGTATCAGCCACTTCATATTTCGAGGTATGATGATGGGCGGCCAGAGCAGGGCTGTGTTGATCGGGCTCATTTATGAAAAGGCCATGGTCATTTCTGGTAGGGCCAGAGCCGGCGGCACCAAGGCGTTGATGATGCCCGAGACGGACGAAGTTCATGGCAACGAGAAAGGCAAGGAGAAAGTGAGTATTGATGAGAAGGCAGGCAGGAGCAAAAAGAACAGCAGGAAGAGTAAGAGGGGCCTACCCAGTCAAGACGGGCTTGGCTGGGCAAATGGCCGCATCGTCAACTTGATGAGTGTTGATACCTACCGTATTGACCAAGCTTGCGCGTTATTCCACACCATTTGGACCTCCCCAATTGTTTGTCTCATAACGTTGGTATTACTACTTGTCAACTTGACTTACAGCGCATTGGCAGGCTTTGCCCTGCTTGTCATCGGAATCCCGGCCCTGACCAAGGCCATCCAAAGCCTTTTCCGCCGCCGCAAGGCCATCAACAAGATCACTGACCAGCGCGTGTCTTTGATGCAGGAGATTCTTCAGTCTGTGCGATTTGTCAAATACTTTGGATGGGAAAAGGCCTTTATTGCACGCTTGGGAGAAATTCGAGCCAAAGAAATTTACTCAATTCAAGTGTTGCTGGCTATTCGAAATGGCATCAACGCGGTCAGCATGTCTTTACCCATTTTCGCGTCGATGCTGTCCTTCATCGTGTATTCAGTTACAAGTCATGACTTGGCCCCGGCCGAGGTATTCTCGTCTCTCGCACTATTCAATGGCTTGCGTATCCCCCTCAATCTTCTTCCTCTCGTGTTGGGTCAAGTTACTGATGGCTGGTCATCAATGAAGCGAATTGAGGAATTTCTGAAGCAAGAAGAGCAAGAGGAGGAGGTCATTCACAGACCAGATGGTGAAAGCGCTGTAGAGATGATTGATGCTGGATTCACTTGGGAGAGAACCACTGCAAAAGACCCCGAAAAAGGCACAACTCGCGACGGAGGAAAACATAAGCAAAGTGCCAAGGGGGAAACTCCCGCAAGTACGCCTGCGGAGCCGCACGACTCCGCAAGCACGTTAGCTGAGGAGCGTGAACCATTCGCACTGCAGGATATGAATTTTCAGATCAAGCGTAATGAGCTGGTAGCCGTCATTGGAACTGTTGGAAGTGGCAAAAGTTCTTTACTTGCGGCTTTGGCCGGCGATATGCGGAAAACACAAGGCGATGTTGTATACGGCGCCTCTCGATCATTCTGCCCTCAATATGCCTGGATTCAAAACACCACACTTCAGAACAACATCACTTTTGGAAAAGAAATGAATCGTCCTTGGTACCGAGAAGTAATCAAAGCGTAAGTAAATTCCGCAGAGACCATCGGACTTCAACTACTGACATATTAAATTCTCTATACAGCTGTGCATTGCAAGCGGACCTAGAGATGCTCCCCAATGGAGACCAGACCGAAATCGGTGAGCGAGGTATCACCATCTCTGGTGGCCAGAAACAGCGCCTCAACATAGCTCGTGCCATCTACTTTGATGCCGACATTGTCCTTATGGATGATCCCCTCAGCGCGGTGGACGCACATGTGGGCAGACACATTTTCGATAATGCTATTTTGGGTCTTCTCAAAGACAAGTGCCGAATCCTTGCAACGCATCAGCTGTGGGTCCTCAATCGTTGTGACAGAATCATCTGGATGGACGGCGGCAGGATTCAAGCTGTTGATACATTTGACAATCTGATGAGAGATCACAAGGGATTCCAGACACTTATGGAGACTACGGCTGTTGAAGAGAAACAAGAAGAACCTGAGGTTGTCGCACCTGCTGATCTTGCTGAAGAGCGTAAGAAACGGAGGGCAAACAAGAAGGGTGCGGCTCTCATGCAACAAGAAGAAAAGGCTCAGGCAAGTGTGCCCTGGTCCGTTTATGGCGCATATGTTCGCGCTTCTGGTTCTATATTCAATGCCCCACTGGTCATTATTATCCTGGTCGTATCCCAAGGTGCCAACATTGCCACGGGTCTGTGGTTGTCATGGTGGACGTCGAACAAGTTTGGGTATTCCACTGGAGAATACATCGGAATCTATGCCGCACTTGGTTTCGTGCAAGCACTTCTGATGTTTGCTTTCTCCGTGTCCTTATCTGTTCTAGGAACCAATTCGAGCAAGGTCATGTTGCGAGACGCCGTCCAACGCGTGCTACGCGCTCCTATGTCCTTCTTTGACACTACGCCTCTTGGCCGCATTACCAACCGCTTCTCTCGAGATGTCGATGTCATGGATAATAATTTGACTGACGCCATTCGCATGTACTTTTTAACATTGGTGATGATCACTTCGGTATTCGTCCTCATCATCGCCTACTTTCATTGGTTCGCCATTGCTCTCGTTCCACTGTACTGCGTCTTCATCTTTTCCGCCTCGTACTACCGGGCTTCTGCCCGTGAAGTCAAGCGATTCGAGTCCGTCTTGCGATCAAACGTCTTCGCTAAATTTGGCGAGGGTCTCAGCGGAGTTGCGTCTATTAGAGCATACGGACTCAAAAATCATTTCATTAACGAGCTTCGACGAGCAATCGACGAAATGGACGGCGCTTATTTCCTCACGTTTTCGAATCAGCGATGGCTATCATTTCGTTTAGATATGGTGGGGACTGCCCTCGTCTTCACAGTAGCCATTCTAGTCGTCACTTCGCGATTCAATGTCAACCCCTCTATTGGCGGTCTTGTCTTGAGTTATATCCTGTCTATTGTACAGATGTTACAATTCTCCATTCGGCAGTTGGCAGAGGTGGAAAACGGCATGAATGCTGTAGAACGACTACAGCACTATGGTACCGAGTTAGAGGAGGAGGCACCTTTACACACTGTTGATGTCCGTGAGACTTGGCCGGAAAAGGGTGAGATTATTTTCGACAACGTTGAAATGCGTTACCGCGAAAATCTGCCCCTGGTGCTGCAAGGATTATCAATGAACATACGAGGCGGAGAGCGAATTGGCATCATCGGTCGCACGGGAGCTGGCAAGAGTTCCATTATGAGCACGCTGTTCCGCCTTGTCGAAATATCAGGCGGTACCATTTCGATTGACGGCATTAACATATCAACGGTAGGTCTCTACGACCTCCGCTCCCGTCTTGCCATCATTCCTCAGGATCCTACTCTCTTCCGCGGAACAGTACGCAGCAATCTTGATCCGTTCAACGAGCACACGGACCTAGAGTTATGGTCCGCCCTCCGTCAGGCTGATCTCATCCCTGCCGATGCATCCATTGCCGATCGCTTAACCGACTCGTCTCGCATTAACCTCGACAGCATCGTCGAGGAAGACGGACTCAACTTCTCCTTAGGTCAGCGTCAGCTCATGGCCCTGGCCCGTGCTCTCGTCCGCGGATCACAAATCATTGTCTGCGATGAGGCAACATCTTCCGTAGACATGGAAACAGACGACAAGATCCAAAACACAATGGCTACTGGCTTCAAGGGCAAGACGCTCTTGTGTATCGCCCATCGCCTCCGCACGATCATTGGCTATGATCGTATTTGTGTCATGGATGCAGGCCAGATTGCCGAGATGGATACCCCTATTGCATTGTGGCAGGGCGGTGGCATTTTCAGGAGTATGTGCGACCGCAGCGGTATCCGACCCGAAGATATCCAGGGCGCCAGGGAGGGAATTGCTGCTTTGGACGCCAGCGGAGCAAACATTTGATGTACGTCTCATAAACGGTTTATTACAATCATCCCCTATAATCGACATCCGATGAAGTCGGATCGTCGCGAATTTAAAGGCATGAAAAAACATGTAAACACAGAATTATTTACTGAAGTATACATATATGCAATCCATAGGTCAGAAGGACATCGGTATAATAAAATACGCAAGGAAACGGCACTGGAGCAATACAAGGGCAGGCATATTAGCTTATTGGGGTGGTGTTTGGCATGGAAGCACATATTTGTCCATCCAGGATACCGAGAAATACTTGAATCCCTCGTGATTATGTACATCTCTCTCTCTCATAGACAAAAACCAAAAAAAATAATAAAAAAATTGTATAAATGGTATTAGTTTTACTGCATTGCTCCTTTTATTATCCATCTAGTTATTGTGCACACGGAGGAGACTGCAACCCAACAACTGGCCAACCATAGACCTGAAATATGTGCTATTCAAATACAGACCAAAGAAACAAATTTAAAAAACCGAACAGTTGGACTCTGTAGTCCTCGTCTAGGGTAGTTATGCAAAAAATTCCGTGGTGGCTGGCGATTAGTTGCGCTGTGTTTCGCTTCCTTACTTCCGTGCATAGGCAATCTCCTTGTTCTGAAAGTTTGTGCTTGCAGACTATGTTTTCTTGTTGGAGCTGTTCCTCCAAGTCAGTCGTCAAAAATGGAGGCTTGTATGTTATGCACGGGTAGCATCCCTTTGCTTGATACCCATTGCCCCTCCACCGACAACGCCGTAATTTGACAGTTTTAAAATGCTGATGACACCCAAAATGCAAACACGCTTTATTACTCAAAAGAACGCCAGAACCTAGTAGAATCAATCCTCCATATATACAGTGGGAGTACTCATGTACCTTCAAAGCCACTGTCCCAAGGGCAGCTGGGGGGGAAACAAAAGGTAACGGCTTGATACCATTTGCACCAGTCTTCTGCCTCTATAACTGTTTTACACAGCGGGGCACTATGTTTGTTTAATTCTAACGAATTCTAATATTATTCCATTGCTATTGTTGTGACAGCATGGCACATCGTGCATGGGCAAGCTCTATGCATGTGATCCGAAGGGCGATGCAAATGCTTGATGCCACATACGGCACTAGGTGCGCCGTTTGTCTACCGCCCGGATTTAGAAGCGACTGGCGGGACTACCAGTGCGGTGAGGGCCTGAGGATGGGGGCATCTGAGGTGGTGGCAGCGCACTGGGGTCGTCCATCAGGAGGTCTTCGAGGTAGGCGCTCGGGGCACGTTGACCGGGTACCAAGTTTACGTTCAGCGAGCTCGTGCTGGGATCACGACGAGCTCCAACTTGAGGAGAGTCAGGAGGCGAAATATCCATCGTATTGCGAGAGGGGTTTGCGTAGTGACCCCGAGAATCGGATCGAAGGTTTGCCAAACTGATCGAATTTGTCTGGTCGACTCCTCCTGGCGAACTGGTGCCGGCAGCATAAAAACCCGAAGGCAAGAACTGGGACGCGCGATTCGAGGAAGAACTAGCTCCGGCAGTGGGAGAAAAGAACAAGTTCGACTGGCTGGGCGTAGCTGACGGTATGGGACCGCGGTTGGTTCTGCGTACACCACGTCCAGCTGAGGCAGCAGTCGTAGCACCACCTCCGGTAGCACCCAAAGACATGGACGAAGCTTGGTCGGTGTACTTGTAGAACGGCGCAGGAGGAATGGGAAAGCCAGTCTTGAGGTCGTTGCTATGCTGTGCCATGGCGGCACGTTCAACGGAACGGTGGAGCATTAGGCTGACGATGCTGCGCCAGAGCAGAATAGCCAAGCCTAGAGCACCCAATATGGCACCAACAACGATAAACACGGTGCCATCAGGGAGATTGGACTGTTGCATGAATGGTGCATTGTTCGTCGGAGGCACGCTCGGGGGAGGGTAGTCAGGAATTACACCCGGACCAGTCAAAGTAGGGTATCGAGTCGAACCGCCGGCGGTGGTCGTCTGAGGGCCGCCTGTGATGGAGACTTTGGTAGGAGCAGAGTCACTGGTTACCACAGACCCAGTGTTGGTGATGGACACCTTGTCTGAAGAAGATGAAGGGGTTTCTGACGATTTGCTGCTATCCGTGGCGGATGGTGTCGAGGAAGGGCTCTCTGGTGTGCTTGAAGGCGAATCTCGCTGAGCCATTGCAGGAGCCACTAAGGCAACGGCTGAGAAGAGGAGGGAGGGCCCCGAAATATACCTTGCAGGTCGCATGGTGAGAAATGAAGCGTGGGCGACAATTGCTAAAGCAATCTGAACGTTTCCGATGACCCTCGGTGCGATTCAATGTCGGTTCTTGCGGTGTTGTTGCCAATACCAGCGGTGGTCGACTTCTCGGGACGCTGGTGTTGTTTCCAACCGTTACCCCTTGTGATCGCGTTGCCGTTGTTGATGGAAGAATAGGTCGTCGACTTATCCAAATGCCGGTGCTGTCTCTCAGAGTTAGCCTTCGTGGGGTACGTGCCCGCTGCAGAAGAAAGCAGAGGAGACCAGGCACGAAAAGATTAAGACCTTGCTGGGAGCAGAGAAGTTATGATGATCTCAAAAGGTCAGAGTTATCGAGCGTCGAGTGTCGAGTGGAGTATCGAGACACGTAAATCTAGGCCCAGGGATGGGGGCAGGACGCCCTCGTCCATGCAGTGCTCGAGTTGCACAGTGACGACGAGTGGCTTCAGGGGGCAGCAAGCCCCCCGCTTTTAATTTTTTTTTAAGCGCCATTAAGGCTGTGGGCCCTTTCTGCGCGCCTTCTGCCATAAGCACAGCGGAATTTACATGCAAGCGTGCCTAATGCATGTGTCCGCGTTGCAGTCTTGCTGCATGTCCATGCACGCCTTTTCTTGCCCTGGCATCGCTAGCTTTTACACTGCATAACTCACCTGAACCTAATAAAATCTATTATGTATGTCACCTTTATCATCGCCTTTTATCTAGCTTTGACGTGGCTTCTTTGAGCGCCCTTGCTCCCCACCTATGATGATATATTTCTGTTGCTTGCGATTTGACCTTGCAGCCAATGTGCAATCGAGTCTTGCGACCGACCAGTAATTTGACCGGCATTTTTACCTTTCCATATGCTTATTTCGAGAAGATTCAATTTATAGCGGAAGTGCTCTGTCGGGTGGAGAGCACAAAGTCTGCGCGCGTGGCAGCTCGACTCGACAAAATCGCAAGGCAAGAGGGAGGAGACGCCATAAATAAACTTCCAACGGTCAAGTGTAGGTGGCCGCCAATTTAACCCATGAGACGGCGGCATTGAGCGCCCTGTGATGTTTTGAGAAGCCTAGCAATTTTAATAGCCTTTAATCCTGCTCCTATCAAAAGTACGGTCATGCCGCGTTCAAAATCTTGGCTACATTGAAAGCGCACGAGAGCAGCCGAGCCGAATTTTGTGCAGGGAGTGTGCCGTCTAAGACTTATTATGAATGCATTGGTGGATGGACACCGACTTTTGTTTCTGTCTGTAATTGGTGACGGCATTTACCCTCACTCCAAAAGCAATGCCTTTGCAAGAAGCAATGGGAATACTGCCAAAACGCTAGAATGATGTCGCATGTTCTTAATCTCAAGCAAATCAATTTCTTGCTACGACCACGCTAATCAACGGGTCGGCGTCAACGTGACAGCCGTCGACCTCGTATAAATGCAATTCGAACACGAGTTCGATTTTAGATCGAGTTGACCATGTATATACAAAAACTGTCTTATCAAAACAAGTAATTTATTAATTTTATTTCGTGTCTTGCTTATCTTATCTGTTCATGTACCGCTGTATGATCTCTTTTCTTTCTTTCCGTCTTTTTCGACAATTGAGGCCAGGGGTCATGGTCATGGCGTGGCCACATTTCGCTGGCAGCTGCCACACGTGACTGGCGTCTCATTGATGGACCCGGCCATGACGTGCGACGCCTCGTAATCTCAAGCTTCCGGGTTACCTTCCACCTTAGCTTCTCGCCGACGACATCCTATCAATTAAATCAACTCTGTGCGCACTCTCCAGCCGACACAACGCCTCAAACCCCGACAAAACATATTCGCCGACAACCCGGGTAGACTGCCATCATGGAAGAGGAACGCCTATGGAAGTTTCGTCGGCCTGAGTGGCTGAACAGCGCATGGGCACGCAACTTTGGCGTTTACACATCGGGAGCTCTGGTAAGTCGCCATGAGGACCTCATTTCTTCAGAATCAGCTGTTTTCGGTCTGCACGCAGCTGTATACCACACCCACTTTCATGTATGCGAGCACATGACGGCTAACAATGGTCTCCTGCGATACAGTTCTCAATCGCCTTCTACGTCATGCTCGATTCAGCCGTCTGGTCCAAGTCCCCGAGGAATGGGTCCGACGTCCATGTCAAATTTGTCGACTGGCTGCCCCTCATATTCTCCAGCTTGGGCATGTTGATCATAAACTCAGTTGAGAAGCAACGCTTAAGCGCCGACTCTTTCAGCTACAGCGGGTCTGGTGTGGCCTGGAAGGCTCGGGTCGTCTTGTTTTTAGGTTTTGCTGCCCTTGCAGGAGGCATGGCTGGAGGCGTGACGGTGTTTGTGCTCAAATTTGCGGTTCCAGGAGTTGCTATGCCGGCGCTAAGCATGGGTATCGAGAACCTGGTCAGCAATGCTCTCGTTGGATTTAGGTTGGTTTGACATTTCTACAGCACTTACATGTGGGCACTTGCTAATGGTTTTGCAGCTCTGTGGTGCTCTGGATTAGCCAGAATATGGAGGACGAATATTCGTATAACTTGTCGATATAATGAAGCTGCAAGATTGAAGCTCTACAGGGTGGGGGTAACAATTGCAAGGATCCTGGCAACGAGCTTTGAGCTTTGAGGATGCAGGAAGGATGGTCTGAGTTTACAAATATTGCAGCGACGTTGTTGTTCTTTACCTACTAACAATTGGAGTGGTATCTGATTGGCCCAATGAACCATTGGTATTACTTACCTAGCCCCTTCGTGCTCTTAATAGCCAACGTAGTGTATACTCGATGTGGACAACTCTCGTTCCGTTATGTTGTTACAATACTGCAAAATTACTACCCGCTTGATCGCCATCTTGGTATATTTGGCCATCACAAAATAAAGGACGTGATCACAAATGACATGGCTGACGGCTGGTTGCGAACGGTTCAAGTGTTGACACGAAGAAAGGCAGCGATCGACGATTGACTGACCCCGCCCTTGTTAGTGTGCCCACCCGCTATCGGCCGGACCCAGCGTCAACAGCAAGCGCCATATCGACTTCACCCCACCACTTGATCTCTCCGCTTCACAATAGCACTTTTATTTACAGCCATCCATCACATATACGACTTCACTTTACGGAGTACAAATAAAAGCATCCCCAATGAGCCAAAGAAATCAAGTCCCCAACAGCGGCATCAGCCGTACCCGCGGCACCGTCGCCGCGGCAGTTCGCCCAAACCTCTTCCGAAGCCAGTTGACCCGACGACCAACGGCCGGCTCGGGCAACTCTGCAGACACGGTGCGCCTCGACGTAGAAGTACTTTCCGACACGTCAGAGATTGTGGTGCGGAATCAAGAGGGAGAGATCGAGTTGGGGGATCCGCCGACGCCGGCGTTTGAAGAGACTGATGAGCAGGCTGAGGATAGACATGAGATAGAAAGTAGGTTGCATTGTGACCTACGATTTGGAGCGTGATTGCTGACTTTTCTGCCAAAGAGGAGAGGCAGCGACTCCAGGATGCTGTGAAGCACCATAGCATTAACCATAGTGCTGTGCCGAAACAGCCAGAAGGTATGGGGTGAGACGAGTATTAGAAAATGGTTGCTTGGTGCTGATTTTTATCGTTAGAACTTCTTGACGCTGTCAGGGCAAGTCTACGTGCCAAAGTCACTGCTCTTGCCGAGGACAATTGGATGTTTGAGCGGGAGGAACATCTTCGATGAATGATTCGCTTTATATTCGGTATTATTTCTGTCTATCAAGACGGCGCCTTTGACGATGCAAATGCCAGCCTAAGTGTATCCCGCATGGTGTCTTCCGATGATACCATCCTATGTAACCTATATACCAACCCACCACAACTTATCGAGCATCCTTAGTCTAGCCCCTCTGCGACTGGAGCATCGGAACCCCGGATTCCCTGCCTCCGTGGTTGCTGAGGCGCGCCACCGCCACCGCCGAACAGACCGCTCATCATGTCCATTAAGGGGTTGCTCTGTCTGGGCTTTGCAATACCAAAATACATCTCGGCAATCATCTCGAGCGGCTCTGCCCACGCCTCCGTCTCATTAATTTGCGTGGCGTATTTGGATACGAGGCCCTTGTACACCTCTGGTGCTGCGCGCTGGATAGAAAGTAGCAGGAGGCCCAGGAAATTGAGGAGTGGCAGGCTTGGGAAAATGCGGATATCCGAGCTGGCGCTAGAAACGTCTTGTACGCCGAGACCAGGGTTGTCGTTACTGAGAGCGCTGGTGAATAGTCGGTAGCAGGTATTCGCCGCGCGGACATTGCCTACGAGCAAGTAGGGTAGAACAGCTCGTCCGGCAAATTGCGGCGCGAGGTGGGATTCGCCCTCCTTGTACCAAGCGTATTCCATCTTGAATAGGATTTCAGGTGAATCTTTAGTTCCGAGAAGAAGGTGTTTCTCCGCTTCGTATGTGTCGTGCTCTTGGGCGTATAATGATCCTGCGACGTGATGTAATTCTGGGTCTCCAGCTGGGTAGTCACCGAATTTGGCCGACCATCTAAATCAATCAACGCCTGTTAATACGTTTTGTCATATCACCACAGTGACCAATCCAATTTTGGGTTGGTTGTCTTGTGGTTGAGAATTGAGAGACCCAACTGACCCCATTGATTCGGTAATAAACTTCTTCCTCGTAGGCTCCTCGGAATCAAATAAACGCAAGCATGACAGCAGTCTCCCCTTGGATGCCGACTCGGGCTTTAGCTCCGCCTGCTTGTACACGTCTACCATCATGATGCACAGGTCTCCGCCGCTGCCGCCCTGGCCCGCCTTGAGCAGTGACTGCGCAACATTAGAGAGGATGTCGATAGCGGCGTCCCAGTTTTTGGTCTTGATGTAGCGAGAGGCGGCCACGCGAGTTTGTTGTTGCGCTTCGTAGTAGTCTCCGTCAGTGATCTTTTCTTGAAGGCGCGCGACGATGCGATCGACTTTGCTGGCCATAGTGGGCGTGGACGGGCGGGCGGCGTGGCGGGAGGTAAGGGAGGTAGAACTGGCAAGATAGGGTGTTGAAAGCAGTTCTAGGAGCTTGGAGGTCGGTTCGGAAGGGGGGGAGGAAAGACGTTGCCTGGACGAGGATGAAGATGCAGGTGGTGATGTGATGTGATGCAGCTGCTTGGTGGTGATAGTGGATGGAGGGGAGGGGTTGTGGGTCTCACGAATTGCGGGCTACCCGGTACCCTCCAAGACGAGGGCTTGAAACGCTGCAATTGATGTGGATGTGACTGTACCAGCAAATATGCAAAAACAAAGTACCCCTGTGAGCACTTGGCATAACTGGTGACAGACGCCCACTTTGCTCTAATTGTTACCATTTCATGGAGATTTATCTGATCTAGAAGTCTTTATTTTAATGGTGCTGTCTTCGTGTAAGCGCCAGCTACAGCTACGTCGGTAACATGTAATTTGATATATCATGTCTTGTGCATAATTGGATTTCTAATGAACGAAAGAGCAAATAGATTGTGATTCTTGACGATGCCGACTATCATGATGTATGTCACAACACCCATGGAGGTCGTTTGCTGGCTACCCACCGCAGACTTGAAACGGATCTGTTAGGATCGCAATGCGCGAGAAGAGACTTGCTTTTAGGCTGACTGGAAGTTACAAATTATAGTAGAGGGCGGGTTGGTGACGAAGAAACAAGCCTTGAGGATTCTAAGGAAAAAGTAAGATTTTGCATTTGGATCGGGACGTAGAGGCATAGGCACTTGATTATATTCCGCTAGCCTAAGCTAACCCTAACCCCAAGAAACTTTAGCAAGCGAATCATTGCTTGCACCAGTGCTTGAGAATCAGCGCTAATTGGAGGACTCTGAGAAGCTGGACTTGCAGGTGGTGGATATAAGGAAGACTTTACCTTGGGCTATCAAGACGTGCTGGCGAGTATGTCCAAACTTGCATTTACGGGCCAGACGCAAGATTGACATCACGATGCCTTGGTACTGATGCGGAGATTTTTTACAGACTCGCTGGCGTGTCCTTGGCTGTTGTCCTTTGCGATTGTTGCTCAAATATGGAGTTAGAGTGCTCGTGTTGGTGTGCGGCCGGTGCGTGGTCTTTGAAGTTTGAAATTAAGCACAGCGTCAGCAGAGAGAAAGCATGGCCTCCACAGGTCTGAGGAAACGCAGACTGTTGGACATACTGCCTTAAGCTGGTATGATGCGCTTATTCACTGTCTCGTCAGTAGCAGTTCGGTAGACTAGAAAATAGAGACGAGTTTCCCGAGAGGTGTCCTTGACTACAAGTCCAAATCTAATGGAGCTGAGACGATGTAAAGAAGACACAATAAGAGGTGCTACTGGGATATATTCCTCTACTACACATGATTTGCGGTATACTTGTCATGGAAGGCTTCTGGACGCGGCGCCGCCCACAATACCGTATACGAACGCACCATAGAAGGTGGCAAGATAAGTGGATCGAGTGATACTGAAGCGTGCTAGCCCCCATTGTTGGTCGGCTGTAACACTCTGCGAAATGAAGTTTTGAAATTCCGGAGCGGTCGGCGGTGGTGGAGTATGAGTTTATATTAGAAAAGGCTCTCGGAAGTACTGTGGACTAAGTAGCTGTTTCGATGTCTAGATTGGTACGTTTTACATATTCTACGTTGTTCTGTTTTACAAAATCCAAAAAGATGCGCTTAGAGGGCTTAGACAAGAATGGAATAGAACGAGGTGTGAATGGCGTACTGTTGAAACAATTTATCGCTCGACCGCTAGAGCAAAAGTGTAGGCCTACTCAACTTCTTTCCAGTGACTACAATTCGGGCTACAATTCGGGCTTATATTCAACACAGCACATAAGGGATCCATTTATAGACACCTTGGCTTATCTAATTATGTACGTCTGGATCAAGGAATTCAACCTGCCTTGTTTCTCGAGGTCTTTGTACCACAATCAGGAAAGCACCACCTGCATTCATTGCTTGATAGCAACCCCCCCCCCTCCCTCCTCTACAGGATAAAGGCAGAAACGGCGTGGTATATATTTCTGACACCTCAGGCACATGCCGCCTTCTCATATGAACACAATTGTATGCACTTATAAGCTTTGCGTGGACTGTGTATATTCACTACTGATTATCAGGAGCGTTACGTGACCTTGTTCACAAGAGCTAGCTGTCCCCAAGACTCCCTCATCGGCCTTGAGCCAGTGCCCAGCGTCACTCACATGAAAATTCGTACCAGCCGTCAAAGTAAAATCCAGTCCACGAGTTTTGCAATCGCATTTCAATCAAAACCAAAAAAAAAAAAAAAAAGCATTGACATGGCCATATCATATATAAAAGAATGTGTAGGACCCTTCGGTCCTCAGGCCCCCTTTCCTGGTCTCTCAGCATTCAAACCTCCAATATACGGGGAAAGTGGAAGACATGTGCCCCGTCAGTCATAATCCCAAACTGATTAGAGGATCTTAACGCACTCAAGGCCAAGGTTGATAAGACCATTCTATTTTTAAAAAACAAAAACAAACGATATGTCAGCATAGTTGCTTTGATTCTGGCTAGCTCGACATGGACTTACCTGAGGCGCAGAAGAGCAGCAGTACGAGCCACTGTCGCAAACGCTTCCACTGACGCTGAGGTTGCAGAGGACGAGACCAAGAACGCCTGTGTTGCAGCAGACCTGGTATGGGTGGTCGCTGTTGCACTGGCCGGGGCTGCCGCCATTAGGAACGGCAACAGCGGCGGTGGCAAGAGCAATGAGAGCAGTGGTAAACTTCATTGTGATTTAGGGGAGGAGATAGTGTTCTGAAAACGATAGTTACTCTTTAGGATGAGGATAGTAATAGACTTGCACAATTGTCGATGTGATGAGTGTAGGATGATGAAAGAAATCCAGGAGCAAGTGGAGGGATAGTGGCCTTTTTATACTTGAGAGACCTACTATCCTGCTCGTGAGACTCGGAGACTTTACCTATTCTCGCCTATCATATGACAAAATAGAATCAATACCAACTCGAGTCACGAGTAACGTTGCGTACAGCCTCGAATTGTATTACTCCCACACCTTGTCTTGTTCTCATGTCCAGTGCTGATGGATCTTGGGACAATAGCCTGAATGATGGACAATAGTAGTTTGACGCCTCTTTAAGCCAGAGGAACATGCATTGTATGACATATCACATACTACCACACCGGACATGCGGATCTTCGTTCTATGTTCGTTGTATGTACAGGGAGGAGTCTGCTGTACATTATGTCCAGATCCCTCTCAGAAGGGAATACAAGCTCTGAGCTGTTCTCTACTACGGATCAACGCACCATTACGTTGTGAAGTACACTCTAATGTGAAGTCTTGCCAGAGTGGCGCCAGAAACAGAAGAGCAACATGAAGAAGAGGTTTTGTCAAACGATAGTTCTCATTGGAATCGAGTTGTGGCTTAACGCCTCCAGACCTGAATAGCCAGAATTTCCTTTTCTTGCCACCATATTGTCACGCATGCCTGTCAGCGTGACGTGCAGCAAGCCACCACCCGATTCTATATGACACACTCTATGATCCTATTGGCTTATGGATTGAGGCGTGAATCTGGGTACACTAGTGGTGTTTGAGAAAATATCGAGTGAACGCCAAATATGCAAAATAGGTTGATCAGGCTGATCAGGCTGATAAGCCGTCGCATAAATACCAGCGGGATCGAGGTAACACCAAGGACACGCTGTTGAGGGCCACGGCTTGTTACTGAACCAAATAGAATGATGTTAACACAGAGAAGCTTAAATTATCCTCCAGGCATGATTCACCTTTAAACTTGCGATTTTGACACATTTGAAGCTGTCGCAGTGGGGGCGACGCCGGGGCTGACAGCTCGCACACGAACCCATCGGGACAGCGGCGGAGCAAAGCCTCCAGTATTTGTCCAGCATCTTGACGAACTGGGTGTTCAACGCAACAAAAACGGCCTAGTCAACGGACCCTCTAACTACCGTCTATTGTCTCATCCAATGGCTTGCATATTGCACACCAGCAGACGGCTGACGGGCGTGGGTGGGTGGGGTGTATTGGGAGAACTCGATCCGCAATCGTCGAAAGTTCATTTTCCTGGGGGAAGAAGGCTGGGCCCCCAGAGCATCGATGGGCCGCCGCACCTAGCCGGTAGGAGATCCGGAGACCGGGCCTGGTGTTTGTGTGTTTTGCAGCGTGTACTCCGTGGAGGCGAAGATAGAGAACAGGCATGCGCCAAACGGACACAGCCCCGATCTCGATAATCAGAATCAGTTATAATCGAGAGGGACTATATGCAGGCTGCGGGTGTCCGTGCCCTTGCCGTGCTTCGGGAAATCGGCAGGTTGCCGTTAGATCCAGTCACATAGTTACTATGCGGACTACTCCGCAGCTGAGCTGTCTGAGCTGCGCACAAACTCAGGATTTGTCGCACACAGTACGGAGTACTCAGTGGCGTATTTTGGTGGTCTTTGACATCTCGACGGCGCTGCCACTGACCTCATTTGCCCACCAAAGTGCGCCAGTCGCCAGCCACCGTCAGCCGCCAATTTGGGAAACCCCGCTAGTTATCCTCAGGCAGGGAAGTTCTGCCATGCCCGACGCCCTCTGGCCGTACTCACCACACTAAAACGCTCCGTTGCCGCTGTCAGCCCGCTGTTAGCCGGCGATAGCATACTCTTCTGCCGCCGCACGAGCTGCCGACCGGCAGCTGCTTCGATGGGGAGGAGGTGCCGCAGCACTCTACAGTATCCGAGGGGGTCTGATGGCACGTCCACCGAGCTTCTTGTTCTCGGAGCCATAAATCTGCTCTTTTCAAGCCAAGTTTCAGTAAGGACTGGATGTAGAGCCCTATACCTGCGTATATATAAAGGCTATTCAGTCGTACAAGTACGTGGCATTCGACGCATGTAGCGCGAGTGTGTTAAACGGCGGAAGGTGCGGCGCGGCGGTCAGTGGGCTAGGCGGGCAGGCGCATAGCAAGCTACAGCATGCCACGACCTTGCATTCGGAATGCACACTTGTAATCATGCCACACAAAATTAGAACCGTATGGAGTAATGATTGTGCCAGCATTTTCATTATCTCCATTACGGTCATATTGATCAGAGTACATGCACAAATAAAACAAACAAACGCAAGCACACGCATTCTGCTAAAACCTCCCAATCGCAGAACACAAGTGACTCCCGACGCGCTTTCGGGTATGAGATATCTGGGAATTCATATAATTCACAGTGCGTGGGCGGTAGAGATCCCTTACACGGTGGTGGAATTGCTCCCTGGACTTTACTAATTTAGCCAAGTCATGTAGAATTAGCTACAAGAGAGGTTCTAGCCTGCCCGTCTATGGAGCCTTGCTCTAGTGCTTAGTATGCCTGAGTTGATGTCCCTGGAAGCTACCATATAAGATATTCCTGGATGGAATGACTTGACCATTTGATCTTAGGATATAGAATGTCACAGCGAGCTGAATTGGGTCCTTGCCCAGTTCCACTGCTAAATCGAAGTCAAGTTGTGAGTTCTGTGTCGGACACCAGCATGCGTGTGTTGTGCGTGTGTGCTTTGGGTGGACCAACTAGTCCGGTCCCTGTCTGTAATTACAACGCTCAACCAAGTTTATATTTCCTGTGATAATATATACCAACTATTATTCTTTTGTGATCAAAATCATGCCTGGTTCGTTAATGAGCCCCTTTCTTTATTAGCGCTGTAGCTGGCACAATATACTCTTGATTTTGGTCTTGATGAATGCCGGCAACAAGTCTACTCTGAGCAGGACCCCCAAGACTCTGTTACATAGCCAGAACTTTTGGACGAGGCCATCGCTGGATCTTTGTCAATTACAGCTACTCCGAGATTCCAGACGAACGAACGCACCCCCCATGCTCTATAGTAGCCTTCGGAGACTGATTACCACCTAGCTGGGAGGGCAAAGAACTAGCCGCACTCGCGGACCAATAGCCTGTCCCACGAATCGGTCTTTCATTCGATACTCTACCGGCGATTCTGTACTACCTAGCGAAGCATGTAGGTCAAATCGCCATAGCGTCCTCGCAATTGCTATACTCAACTCCATCATGGCTAGCTGTTGGCCGATGCAGCCAGTTGTCCCGGCGCTGAAGGGTGTGAAAGCAAATGCCGGAATCTGAGACGTTTTATTCTGACCCAGCCAACGTTCCGGCGAGAAGGCGAACGGGTCGCTGAAATAAAGCTTGTTGCGGTGAATCGCATAAGGACTGACGCCTACAATCGTACTTGGGGGACACCAGCGCGCGCCGATAGTCATGCCTGCCCCATCACCAATTTCTCTGGGTAGGTGGCCTGGCGTCGGGGGCGATAGGCGCAAGCTCTCATTTATGCAGGCACGGAGATAGGGCAGCGTCAGTAACTTATTGCCAGAGGTGTAACGGATACATTCCTCCGAGTCAAATGCGGCGTGGATTTCGGCCCTGAGCTTGGCGAGCTTTGATGGATGATGAGATAGATAGAAGAACGTGGCTGCGAGACCTCCTGATGTTGATTGTGATCCTGCGACCATGAGGAGCACGCTCTCACAGGCAAGATCGCCTATGGAGTAGCTCTCGCCTGTTTGGGGATCTTGGCCGTTGAGTAGGTGCTCGAACATGTCCTTGCTTCCTTCTCTTTTGGTAGCACCCCCCTGGACAGCAGCAGCAGCAGCAGCAGCAGTCCTCTGCCGGCGCTCCTTGAGCTTACTGAGACAGAATGTGCGGAATTGAACGTTGTCGTGGAACGACTGGCCTCCAAGGAAGGATCCTAGCCGAGTCTTGAACAAAATGTAACGAAGGAGCCTACTCCAGGGGTGGTAGCCAAGCTGGTTTTGTAAGTCTTTGTTACGACGAAGCAGGATGAGGGGCAGCAACCATGAGGATCACTTACAGAATACCAGCCCCCTGTTGCTTTGGGGATCAGTCCGACAATGGAGCGGTCTTCTGTATCTTTCGTAAGACCAAACGAAGAGCCATAGGCCAGATCTCCAAGAATGTCAAATATTAAGTAATTGCACCAGTCGCCCAGATCTAGGGAGGCCGCCCCTTTCTTTGCTTCCGCTTCAAGACAGTCCAACCAGATAGCAACAAGGCTACAAATGCGGGGCTCGTAGTCCCTCAAGGCTCGCTCAGAAAAGGCATGCGAAAGAAGTCTGCGCTTGATGGCGTGCCGAGACTTTTGCCTCGCCGTGAACGTGCTTTCGAAGCCACCTGCCGAGTCCCGCACACATTGGTACCAGTCCGACTTGGTTAGGTTAGCCTTGGATGTTTTGTAGATGGACTCGACTGCTTCGGCGGTATCAAAGGATACTGAGTTTGGTGCGAAACGCACAGCAGAGCCTTCACATTCCAATTAGACGTGATAATTTGTGGTATTTGGACCAGAGGGGAGGGGAAGAGGGACCCAAACCATATCGGTCGTGTAGTTCATGGAGCCATTCATGTCTGTCGCCTTTGGCTGCGTGATACCAATTAGGTACCGAGCACGCCTTGGCAAATAGCGGGCCAGGATATCTCGCCAGGCCGTGCAGCCATAAATGATAACATATTAGAGTCGCAGTCTTTGTTGTCACCAATAGCGATTCATTAGATGGATTTCCTTTTGATGAAGCTGCCAGACAAGGGGGATGCATGCTCACGTATAAGACCACAAGACCGGCAATGAAGGTCAAAACGGATGTTGCTGACATGGAGGAGGACTCAAGCAACCTGTCCATGATGTGTGTGGTGGGATGCGTGGTTCGCTGTCTCCGCTGTGGGAGTGATGCAGCATGGATCTCGTCGCATAATATATAAACTAGCCGTGGATGACAGATTTATGTTCATACTACGGAGTACGGAGTAGTAAATGGAGACTTGGCTCGCGTCTAAACTAGCAGGGTCAGCCCGGTCTACGGAGTAGCACGGATCACGCCGTATGCAGCTCACTAACTAACTGCTGGCTAGTTATTAGTTAACTGCAACAGAATTAGTCTAGTGGACCTTGAATAGTGTCGCTGCAGTGATGAGATAAAGACAAATTCGAGTATTCTTGTAAGTATTATAGAGAAAATAGGACGTGCTGACCTAATTCCTACACATATGCCGACCAGCCATCTGATTACAATTTTCCGACCCTCTTCATTTTATTCATTTCCGAGGCCAATGCAGCTACAAAATCGCTTCCCACAGTTCTCTTTTCTTCACCACTCATTTTCAGCCATGTGTCCCGCCGCGTCTTGGGGCCGTTAATCCATCGTTGCTGCTCTGCCGCCAACCAGCCTGCTACGTGATCAGCCACGATACTTATATTCCGGTCAAAGACCATGCTATGCTCTCCATCCTCGATGACGATTTGCTTGACGGCGCCAAGGTCTATGCCCCCATTCCCCCCAACCCCGGTTCCAGTAAGTCGTGCCCTTTCCTCCCGAGTCGCAGGATAGCCAAAGAATGGCGATTTACCGCCGTTCACATACAACACCCACGGCCGCATACTGGGCAGCATGTCCCATGCCAGTCTCAGCTCATGCCGATAAAATGGGCCGAGATTGTGTGCCTGGGGATCGCTATCAGGAACCAGTTCACGCTGTGCATGTGTGACGTCCTTGATTCCACCGGGCCCGAGTCCAATCAGACCTGGATTGAAGCGGCTGACCAAAGCAGCGATCTGGTCCTTTGGCGTGGTTTGGACCCAATCACCACTGGCGGATCTTCGTAATACTGAGTAGTGCTTCAATCGTGCGAGGACTCTCTCATCCCACGTCCGGGCATTGTTGAGCTTGACCACGCTAGATTCGGCTTCTTGCCTCGTAGGATAGGTGTCATTTTGTTTGAGGGTTTGAAATGCCCACGGGATTGTGATGCCTCTGCCGTATCGCGCGTCAATCCCCGGCTCGATGAAGGCGAAGGAATGGAACAAGCTCGGATGCCAGGAGGATAGGCAGAGAAGCTGGTTACACCCAAACGAGTGACCGAGGCCGATGATGGGCTTGATCATTTTCTGGTTAAAATGGCTTATCACACTCCAGAGGTCCCGAGAGTGATCAATCCACGCCGGATCGCAGCCGAGATTGTCTCGGTTTGCCTCAGCGCTCTCGCCGACGTTGAACATGTCTGCGATCCATATTGATCGAATCGTCACACCTGATCGTTGCGTGCTCCGCAACACTTCCGCGAACAGTGGCTCGTAAGCCTCTTTGGCAAATCCCAAAGCTCCTGCGGCGATTATTGTGACCGGGTCCGCATTGCTTGCCGCAGACGCGCTATGCCGAGGAATGTATTGCTTTACTGATAGCCAGACGCCTTTGTGCTCATCAATAATGGCATTGGGATACTCTCGAAATGGGGTGACTGGGACTAAGTGGGACAGGATATCAAATGGGAAGTTGTCCTCCAAGGGGGCAACACGCGAGACCGTGGCCATGGTAAAAGAGCGGATTGATGTGAATGAAGGGGAGTGCGAGAGGGGGGATAGTGAGGCTCAGCCGGAAGTGGGATGGAATGAGGACTGAAGCGTTTGTCTGCTTGCTCTATCCTTTCAACTTCGCATGGACACAGGCATTCGTGGCTTACCGCTGCTGTACTAAACGTATTGGCCTCGGCAATAAAAGGCAAAGAGGGACTCGTACTGCTCCGAATGTACCCAGGTACGAGAGAATCATTAGCACAGCATTTATTGTCCACTTGACTTAAAAGCTGTCTGAGCTTCCCCGCCTGCATAAAACCTTGTCCTGCTCGCTCTTTCCTTATTGTACAGCTGTGTTATCCGTCGCTGTCTGCCACCCCACAGGAACCAGAAAACCAGAAAACCAGACAACCAGGAACCAGAAAAGCGGAAATCCAGAGCAGCGCTATGACTTTGACAACACCCCTGCCGCAGAACGCAACTGTCGAGACCATTGCAGTGCAGCGGCTGACGATTGATATTGCGTCGCCCTATGCCGAGGTCATCGAGCACTTCCGCAGCCTGGTGCCGGCGATCAAGCTGAGCAACCTTCGCGAGCAGACTAGCGCTGATGGCATTGCGCAGGTCATCCGCGAAACTGGGACGACAACCGACTTTGTCCTGTTTGCTGAGTTCGACCACGGACGATGGATTCGCTATTTCGCCCCACGTACCGTTTGGGCGTCCACTGCCACTGCCACTACCACTGCTGCCACCGCCGCTCAGGGCGCTCCAGCAGCTGACAATCCCCCGGTTGGCCCCCCCAGCAGACCCAACGCCTCCACCAATCCTACCTGCTACCGCCGTGCTCATCGCTTCATCTTTGGCAACCCACTGATCGCCATAAACATGATTCGAGAAAGCCTCGAGGCTACGCTCCATGTACCACTTGACTGTGGCTTTGTGGAGCAAGAAGGCGGCTCGACACGCATGGTTGTCTTGCTACCTGATGGACTGGTGGCAGGACATGCTGGTGTATCGAACAACGAGACCCTTCACCGAGCCACGGATGATTTGCAGCGCAAGATTTTTGCGCTGATTGAGGCTATCACAAAGAAGCCATTTGTTACCGAATGAGCGGGGATATATATATATATATTGTTCAACACTGTTTTGTACCTAGTACTTGTGTGTTTTACACGTAATACCATTATGACTGGCTAGCTTGCGCTACTGTGTAACTCTACTGGACACCAAATACCCCCAAGGGCACAGGCGCCTACCGGGAATTTCTAACGGCAGGTAACTACGCAAACCGCGCTGGTTTACGACTCAAAATATGACAAATCAGAAGGATAGACATCTAAATAATGACTTCAGCCATGTTAATCAATATTTTTTGTCGTCAGGTTTGCTCCCCGCATTTTGTACTCGGGCGAAGGGCTGACACCACCGCGATACCATAACGCCTCATCATTTGAATTCCCCATACGCGCTTCCCTATACAATCCGAATTTCTTATCCTTTTCTGTGTCACCTTCTACCCACTGGCAATCGTTAAATGCGATCTGGAGGTCCTTGTACCGGAACTGACCACGCCCGTGATAGTGGGATCCAAGCAGGGGGATGATGGCCTCGCTGGCAGTGCGGGTGTAGTAATGGGGGATGCGGGAGAAGAGGTGGTGAGTAACATGGTCGGAGGAGATATGATGCATAAAGTGGGTGCCGATGATGCCAAAGTCCCGATCCATTGTGGCCGTGGCGCCCCGGATAAAGGTCCATGATTCAGCTGTGTATTTTGGCAGGTCTGGATGCGTGTGATGAAGATACGTGATCATAACTGTATGCGGCGAAGAGTGTTAGCCGGAACTCGCCAAGTAGACGTGACGCACACACCCAAAAGCTCTATCACTTACCTATCCAGTGATTCACCCAGGTCCAAGGAACGATGTACACCCAGAAAAGTGTCTCGAAAGAGCCAAATATATGATATAGTTGATACAGCACCGAGATGGTTGCAAGACAGCCCAGATCAGACAGCAGAATCGCCGATACTTCCGATTCACGAAACATGGCCCCCCAAGGGTCAAAATGACTATGTCGCCAGACCGACATGCCTTTCTTGATGACCGCAGACGGCGGACAGGTGATGTTGGAGATGATGTACCAGTTCCATCCAATCACTTGTTGAAGCAGGATCCGCAAGAAGAGAACCAGCGGCGCATCCTGGCCAACCTCATCGAGTGTCTCAACCATCTGTCCAATCTTGGCGGCATATTCTGCGCGGCCAGGCGGGACATAGTTGAGATCCTTCTGGATATGGTTGGCATATATATGATGACGACGGTGCGTCGACTTCCACGAGAAGTATGGCGCGAGCAGACTCGAGTGCAGAACGAACCCAACCGTGTCATTGACCAAGCCCGATGTTGAGAAGGCGCTATGACCACAATCGTGAGCGATGACCCAGAGTCCGGTCCATACGATGCCCTGGCAGAAGCTGTAGGATGCGACGACGATGTAGTACAGTATATTGGACTTTAATACCAGTGGTGTGTGTAGCAGGTAGTACAAGCCCCCTAGGAGGATGGCTGAATACGTCAAGTCTCGGCAGAGGTAAAGGGTAGACCGGGGCAGCGATGGCTCGAAGCAATGCTGTGGGATGGCATTTCGAAGCTCTCTGACGCTTACTTTTTGGTTGACATGCTATAATGTTTTCCAATTCACATCAGTCGTGATGACAATCGTCAAGATTGCTCAGAATAGAGGAGCATAGGAAGCAGATACGTACCCCGCCTTCGACCAGTTCAGTGGGATGAGGTTCGTCCTGGGTCTGAAACCCCGTTCGTTCAGTTTCCATTTTCTTTTTTTCTTTGATAGCTTTTGATATTTTGTTCAGGGTACAGAATTAACCTTGATAGGGCGGCAACAACAGACACAATTTCTTTGACATTTGCCTAGAAATGCGGCAAAGGAGTACTTCTATTCCACTTGCCACTCTGTTCTCGTTCCAGCCCCATGCGACGGCTCTGACTCCTCTTTCATGGGCTGGCTTCACGGGCTCAACGGCTTCATAGCGCACCGTGCCCATTAGGGACCCGCGTTAGATCAGGATTTTGGCAAAATTTTTTTAGCTGTCTACGGGGAGCGATCGTGGTGGAATTCAGCAGGTGATGGCCGCTCTCTCAAGGAAGCCAGGAGGACGTGCGGGATTAAGCGGGCCACATGCGGCTGACAGTGACCAGGATGCCATCTGAAGTTCCACCAATGGACGGCCATGTCCCTTCAGGTTTAACCATGGCGCGCGGTCTGGATGTCTATCACGGGTTTACAATCGTTATCTCCCACGTATGTCTGCAGCAGGGTTCATGAATAAAGCCTGAATATCAACTAGTGCTTGTGATGGGACAGCTATAGGCGCGCGGCCCCCGAGGCAACGGTGCACTAGTAAGTTACCAGTTAGTCACCCACTAGCTAGTTAGCTCGCTACCGTAAACCGTGCTCTCAACGGCTCGGGCACCAAGCTGGCATCCGAGTCCACGACAATCCTATAGATTACAACACAGATAGACAACGTACAGATGGCCTAAGGCGACTTTTCGTAACGCACCGAATCACACATACGCTGGAGCTGCGGGACGTATAATGTATAGCGCCTTTTTGTAACCCTGATTGTTATTTCGGGCCTCTTAATCTACTATGGTGTTGCCCAATGTGGCAGGCGGAAGCGATGCCCTGTACGGAGTAATTACAAGGTTTTGATCGATCAAACACCCCTGGCCCTTGCTAAGGTGGCACTCTACTCCATATGGTATGGCTGAAATCCAACGGTTAGCAAATAGCTACGTAACCATGTAGGTGCGACCCGACTTGTTTGGCTGCTCGTCATCTGGCCGCCAGTCTGTATGTCGGCGACATGTCGGAACCACGTCATTACATCTTCGAAGCGGCTGTGCCGATAACCATTGCACCTGCTGATTCGGGGGCTCCGGGACTCCGTCAACTTACAGTATAACTATTGTAATGACCTGTGTCACGCTCTGCCTCAAATTCCATGCCGAAGTGTGGTGGCTTGAGTGTACTAGCCGACACAAAAGTTGGTTGGCTGTTCGATCGGGATCGGCGCTACGGTAGCTTCGATAGTGTAACATCACGATGCTGGCGGATGACTCGAGGAATTATATTCCGCCATTACTGTTGTATAGCGGCCGTGCGAGTATTGTTCAACACGACAAATATGAAACCAGCTGAGTTTGTGGGCCGGCGGCTTGCTGCGGTTGGTGATTTGGACGACGATCCTTCAAGCAGCACATTGTGAGCTCTCGTGAACGGCGGGTTTGGTGCGACCCCCAGCTCCGGGGGGCAAAGGGGACGCGACAGGTCTAAAACACGAGTCGAGCAAGACAACCAACTAGAAATGAAGTCGCATCTGAATAGCAATTCGGTGGCAAGTTGTCAAGATCCACGAGGCGCTAGCGGTATTAAAACCAGACTAGACTAGATTGGCTATTTAGTCAGAGTCTTACCCAGCAAGTTAGTGGCATAGGTTAATTCCATGCTCTGTCGTGGCTGTCAGCACGGATTGACTGGTACATTCAGCCGGGCTGAGTGTGAAGCTGATAATTGGCGGCAGATGTTCTGGTCGACGCTGAATACGACGGATGGCGTAGCAGGGAAGCTGGCAGTGGGCAGGAAGTGACAGGGCTGCCGGAGTGCGGGGAAATTCATTCATCCATCAGATTGACCGGATCCAGCGCATGTTGACTGGGTCGTCCGTCGTCCGTCGTCCGTCCTCCTGTTCAACTTTTGAGCAGTCCGTTTTGCACGCCAAGTTTTGTTACGTCGCTTTACTGGGGTTTGTGAACTGAAAGTTGGCTATTCCCTCCCCCCCCAATTGTCCACACACTTAATTCATATTGGCTTGAAGTCCTTGACTGCTGCTGCTTGGCTGCCGCGCAATTCAACATGTTGCCGTGTTCAACTTCGTCATTTCCAGCAACTGAAGTCCGACAGCACATGTTGGAGGGTTTGGAGCTTCGAAAGAAGACAAGCCCAAATGAAACATTTGCAAAGTTGCCAGCAACACCTTCCACGTATGCCGATGGGTTCCGCGCAATCACTAATCTGGAGGTTTGGAATGCCGTCAATCGCGTGGCGTGGTGGCTTGATGAGAACTTGGGCCGGAGCCAAAATTTCGAGACATTGGCCTATCTCGGCCCGGGGGACTTGCGCTACTCTATCATATTGCTCGCTGCTATGAAGACAGGCTACAAGGTGGGCGAATGGCGCTTTCAATCATGATACGAATGCAAAGATCATTCTGACCTAGTTCATAGGTCTTTTTCCCATCATTGCGAAACAGTAAAGCTGCGTTTGAAGATCTGTTTCAACGTTTAGATTGTAAAACGGTTATTACAACATCGCCCGAGCCGGCTCCAGTGTCGTTGCTTTCTACGTGTGGAGTTAGGAAGAAGCTTCATATCCGTTCATTGAGTGAACTTCTGAATGATCAAGATGTGACTGATTACCCATATGAAAAAACATATGAGCAGGCAAAGCATGACCCCATATGCGTTCTGCATACGTCGGGTTCGACAGGTTTGTTACAGTTCTGGCCCTGCCATGCTGCATGATATGCTGACGGTGGCAAGGTATCCCTAAACCACTGATATTCACAAATGAGTTTGTGGCAGCTGTGGCTTCCAATACTTCCCTTCAGCCTCCGGAAGGCTTTGATAGCCCAAACAGATTTTTGATAAGAGGTTCATCTTTAGTCACGCTGCCTGCTTTCCATGTATGTTTCTGGGATAACTCAAATAAGGGACTTATCATCCGAGATTTTCATAAACCGGTTTAGTTTTGCTCTATTCGCTAACATTATATCCGACTATTTCAGATGGCTGGACTGGCTTTCACGCTTTTCGTGCCGGTTTTCAACGAAAGCATCCCTGTATACCCTCTGCCAGGACCTCCGCCTAGCCTCCATAGCTTGGTTGAAGCTGTCAGTAATTCTGATATCGACTGGGTGCTCGTGACTCCAATCACGATCCAGGCAATGAGCCAAGACCGCGAGGCATTGACCACCATAGCTTCTAAAATAGGAAAGCTTCTCTACATTGGTGGAGCAGTGCCTAAAGAAGCTGGAGACGCGGTTGCCTCGAGCATGCCATTGTACCAGATTTTCGGCTCAAGTGAGTTTGGATCGTTCCCATTGGTGTACCGAGAACCTCTTTCTCAGAAATCAGATTGGCGGTCGGTCGAATTTCACCCCCAAATCAACGCCAAACTACGCCACCGGTTTGATGGCCTCTACGAGCTCGTGCTGGTCAATGAACACGTGTATGAGAGACCGCAACCCGTGTTTGCTCTGTTTCCAAATCTCCAAGAATATGAGACTGGTGACCTATTCACACCACATCCGCAGACACCAAGCTCGTGGACATATGAAAGCCGAGCAGATGATGTGATAGTGTTTATAACGGGCGAAAAGACTAATCCAGTAGACTTCGAGCAAGCTGTAGGAGTTCACCCGGAAGTGCGAGATGTACTGATGATTGGTGACGGCAAGTTTGAGTCATCGCTGTTGGTCGAACTCAAAGACAACAAGGATCTCTCGGCTGAGGAAAAGCGACGGGTTACTGAGCGAATCTGGCCTACTGTTCGGAAGGCCAATGCCTACTATCCTGGATACGCTCATATCGCCCTATCGAGAATCGTTCTCACTAACCCAGCTACACCAATGGCACGGACAGGGAAGGGTACTGTGCAGCGAAAAGCCACTATTGCCCTGTACAAGGAGATACTCGATCGAATTTACAACGACACAAGTGCCGACACGTCATTCACCTTCCCGGAAAACTTTGTTTCTACAAACTTGCAGTCCGTAGTGGAAGCTCTTCAACAACTTCTCAGACATTTGACAGGCTGGGACCAGATACGAGACGAGGATGAGTTCTTTAGTCTTGGAATGGACTCTTTGATTGCCCACAGACTCAGCCAACGATTAAAGCAGCAGCCCGAACTGGCCTGGATCGAGACCAAGATGGTCTACATGCACCCTTCGATTCGTTTATTGGCAGAAGCAATTGTTGCATCTAGATCTCAACTCGACGAGTCGGCAGCTAGACTCAAGATATCTCGTGTGACACAGATGTCTGAAATGCTCGAAATGCAGAAAGTAGCGCTTGAAAGTCTTTGCCAGGATTTGCAAACGCAGCCGACTTCTCCAAAACCACCGCAGCCGGTCCGGCAGGTGGTCCTTCTAACGGGATCTACTGGAAATGTAGGGTCCTTTCTTCTGGACGAGCTTCTGCTCAATGAAAAAGTCGGTCATGTCTATTGCTTGAACAGGTCGATAGATTCGCGTGCCGTTCAAGTAAAGAAGAACGCGGATCGCGGTCTTGCTGTGGAATTTCCGTCATCTCGAGTGACATTTTTAACTGGCAGGATTGGCGAGCCGGACTTTGGACAGCCTGCTTCTTGCATGGCACAAATCAAATCAACGGTTACTCACATCATTCACAATGCCTGGCCGGTCGATTTCAACCGCTCTCTCATCTCGTTCAAGCCAAGTCTAGATGGTCTGGTGAATCTGATCTCACTAGCAGCCCACTCTGTTAACCGCCCGTCTCTGCTTTTCCTCTCCAGCATAAGCGCGACGGCCAACTACTGCACAACTCCAGACGCGCAGGCTACTGTACCAGAGGCCGTGCTTCATGATATAGAATCGCCAGCAGGAACAGGCTACGGCGAGAGCAAGTACCTCGGCGAGCTGCTTCTCGACCATGCTTCAAAGAGGCTCTGTCTGCAGTCCGGGATTATTCGCATTGGACAAGTCACCGGATCAGTACGATCACTCCGAGGATGGAGCCGGACTGAATGGTTCCCACGACTTGTTATCAGCTCAAAGCACATTGGAGCATTGCCAGAGACTCTGGGCTTTAAAGATGAACAGCATCCCGCTGGAACTATGGGCGACATGGACTGGATTCCCATCGATTATTTGAGTAATTTCATCCTGGAGTGCGGCTCCATTCTGAGTCGCAATGGGGCTGGTGCGAGCCCTCTTGTGTTCCACGCAGTGAACCCATCAAGCATGAAGTGGACAGATTTCCTGCCACAAATTCGATCCTGCCTATCCGATCGTGCAAATTGTCCGTCGGGCTCAAAGACAGAAGAGATTCAAGTGTTGCCGTATTCGGAGTGGGTGGACTTGCTTGCCGCAAAGTTTTCAGCCGAGAGTCAGGAGTCTAGACTTGGGGTCAGGGAGATGGAGTACAAGAACCCGGGGTTTAAGTTGTTGGACTTCTTTTCCCAGATATCCCATCCTGACAGTTTAATGTCCAGGTTGAGTACTGCGCGCACGGCAAGCAGTAGCCTACTTCTTCAGACGTGGGAGCCTTTGCGTGTAGAATGGATGGTTGGTTGGATCCAGGATTGGTTCTCTGCTCGAAAATAACTCGTCTTTTTTTTTTTGTTTTTGGAAAATTATATCGCATGATAGCGAAATTGTTACATTAAGCAGCCGCAATTCATTCTGGATGTAAATGAAGTGAGTGGGCTGATCGAGAATTCCTTTTTATCGTCTCTCTACCGCCCAGGTCACACATATTGACAAACCCACCTGCTGCCGCAGTGTCTCCTTCCTTGAGGACTGCTTCCACGCGAGATTCAACAATCCCACGCGCTGCATTGCATTCATTAATGTACGTAAAGTGCTAGTTAACACGCAAAAATGTTAAATACTTGCCAGGCTAGCACAGTGGAGATACGATAGGTGGATGCCGTGAGTGGCCCTAGTCCGTCTCGCGACACCAAACCGAAAATTCATGAGTCACACACGTCTGGGCCCATCCAACAGCCGGTCCCTTTTATTGCACATTTGCTCGGTTTATTTTTCATAAACCCAGCAGGATTCCACAGCAACATAGCTCAGTGGAAGAGCGACGGGCTCATAACCCGTAGGCCCCTGGATCGACACCAGGTGTTGCTACGTTTTTTTTTTTTTTCCTTTCCTCCTTTTTTGACCACCTGCCCCATAGTGAAGATGAAAGAGTTAGAAGATAGTATGGAAAAAATATGCTTGCATGTCAGAGTATGACCATAAGTCAGTCAGTATTTCTGATCTTATCCCGGCCTTTACTTTCTGTGAAATCGAGATATAATCGCTTTCCCGCAACCGACAAAATTTTCGATATATTGATGTCTAGTATTCCGTTTTCGGAGGATCCATGGGAATGATTTTCAATGACCATCGCGAGACTCTTCCAACCGGTTTATCAAACTGGTGTAGGAGCTCTAGGAACTGTGAATCTTCAGAGACAAAGGATGAGCATATCGGGCAATTGTCCGAGAACGAAATGAAGAGAACTAGAGTGGTATCTCGGCGGCTAGCCAAGGGGGAAGAAGTCGGATCTGCACCTGCTTTCTACTCCCATCCAATGTCAATGCAAATGAATGCCACGGTGTTAGGTGCAGATGGGATCAACATGGCTTTGCGGTCGTAGTCCCACAAAGAGTTTGGCATCACTTTGATGGCACCAATGCTGGAGCATAAATCGAAATAGATTGCAGAGCAACGCCGCTGTCGGACCATGTCATGGATATTCTCATCTTTGGTTTTCAAAACGTATATGACCCGCTGTTCCGATCCTCTTTGTATGGTCTGAGAATGTCGAAAACGTGGAAAGCTTGTTACCCAGCTCGAGCAAAGGAATCTGTAGGAAGCACAGGGGCTTCTGATTCGACGTCAAAAGGTTCTTGCACGAAGCAACAGGTAAAACAAAGTATTCAATTCATTCGGTCTGGTTATCTAAGAAGAGAAGAAGAAGAAGGGTATCTACGCCTGCGCCGTATAAAAGGAAGCGCGCTAGGGTGGCCAGGTGATGTGTCCACGTGCCTTGACGGGAGGTTCAAACAGAATCAGCCCCGAATTGGACTAAATAAATGCCTATCTGGACCTTGTTTGTTACACATGACACTCGCCCGTGTCTGATCAGTAGAAAGTAGACTCCAGGATGATCATCGATGTATAGCAATGATGACGACATCTTGATCCCTTTGTTCGTAATTGAAAACTCTTGCTCATCGGTATAGAGCTGACCCGACGAGTACATAATACCATCTCCAGCAAGAAACTCCCGAGGCGATTTCGCAAAGATTCCAGAGTATTTCTGCGAATAACGGATAGATTGTCAAGCAAATATGGCGGGATCGTGTGTTGTTCTGATAATTTCTTCCTGCAAGCGCTGGAATGAATTCTCCCTCTCCCCGCAGAGCAGCAGAATATTAACATTAAAGATGCCTAACAAGCAATATGCAGTATCTTCAACCCTTGAGGTTTGTCGCGACGAAGCCCAAGACATTTTCTTTGGCCACAGGCACAATCCTTATCAGAGTGCTGTCTTGAAGCACCTCCTAATCAAGCCGGTTATGTGATGAAGCCGGTCTTCAAGACTCTTCTTCTTTCCCAATCCCATTCCATTTCTTGTCGTAGAACTCCACTCTGCGAGGGGCGATGAGCTCCTGCAAAGTCCAGCCCCTGGTAATCAACGGCACTTCTGCAATTGCGGACGGCCTGGTATATTTGCCGGCAGGTCGCTTAGATAGGCGAAACAGACGGCAGCACTCCGGTACCAGTAGAACATATAGAATTGATGGCTTCAGATAGGTCCGTGCTGCTTGACTTGTCGATGCAGCAGGTGTGTACCCAAATATAGCCGAAGCCTTTCTCAAAGGCTACGGAACAAGCCCTTTGTTGGAATCCCGCCAAGCACAATAGGAAGCACTAAGCTCGTCACGTGGTCACCTTTCAGCTACGATATTTATACGGCGATATCGAGCCTCCCACCTTGACTTGTTTTCTTCTTCTTAGATAGACATAGAGACTTATGAATATATTCAATTTGAAGCATTTGATCTAGATCACTTGCACAGCCCCCCCTGTGCAACCCACACCCTTCGAATCTTTTCGAACCTTTTTGTTGTGAATGATGTGCGAGACAGGCTGATTTCTTGAAATGTGACTTGATCCTTGCCCCACGTCGATGGACCACCTTGCGCTTTGTTTTTTTAGCGCTTGACTAATTAGTCAAACTATCTCCGTGTAGCCAAGCAGCTAAGGGCCCCGTCGAAATTTCCGTCAACGAGCGCACTTGCTGCAGCAACCACCAATGCTTTGACCTGTTTGTCCCGTCTTAACGCTGGCGCATTTTCAAGACACCACAGCAAAAGCATCCCCAGAACCCTTGTATCTCCGCCGTACTCTGGAGCCTCAGAGCCAGCGTCAATGAGCGTTAATTCGGCTGGGTGGTCGCTGCCCTGGCATTTCGGCTGAAGCACCGTATTCCAGTACTTAATGTCACCGTGTTTCGCACCAGATTTTGCCAGCTCTCGAACGCCGCGTACCAGATCGAGAAGCTGTGGTAAAGTAAGCGGCATGCCGGTGTTGCCGTCGCGGGCTATAATTTCCAAATCCTTCCCAGCATACGGCATTAGAATGCCCGCAACAGTGCCAGCTTTCCAAGGCTTTTTCTCGGCGATGACGACGGCAAGAATGGGGACGAGGCAAAACCGTCTAGCTATCTCACTATTGATTTGGGTCGCTGGTATCTGGTCCATAGCATGAATCAGGGTCTCGCGCGTCTGAATCTCGCCCTCCATAACCTCTACGTCAACATCAAACTCAATGCGCTTGAAGACACAGTCTTAGTTATTCCACACACACCGGTCTTCTAAGCGATTAATATAGGTTAATTTCTTGAGCTTCTTCACATCCGTCATTGGCAATCTATCGGCGCATTTATGCCCATAATAAAGCGACTTTCGGATTAGTCTATCGACTGTATCATCTGGCTTCGAGCCAAAAGTGACTGGGCTGCCTTGTGCGTCTGTTCGGATGGTATTCCAGGGGGACTCCTCTCTATTTGCAGCATAATATTGTCGAATTTGCTCCGCGATTGTTGATAATAGCCACTGATCATCCTTGATCTCGGCTTTGACCTTCAGACAGTACCAGCGACGATTGGCTAGGTCGTATCCATCAGCAGAGCACCAAACTCCAGGGGTTATAAGGTTGCTGTATATTTCAACGACTGGGTCGTGCCAGATACGGTTTGGTTCCATGATCGCCTGGAGCAGAAGACGGCCTTTCCGTTGGTAAACTTCATAGAGAGCATGGCGCTACGTACAAGACGAAAGACGTCGAAAGATGTGGTCCGAAATAGTCTATGTTCGAGGTGGGGCTTAAGGTGGGGCCAATGTGGCACCCACCTCACACAATGGGCTATTTTCAACTAACTACGAGTAGTCGAGATATATTCTTACTAGGTTTCGGATGTTGATCCATCGTTACTCGCGTAAACAAGCGATACACCCCTTGGATACCGCTAGCGTATTAACTACGCATTGAACCAGCAGCCCATGGAGCTTGCTATCAGGTTTAGGAAATTAGGCCGATCGCCTCGATGAACGGTGGTTTGCGGCCCCACGCTTCATACACAGATTATATAAACGCCGTTGAGGAGACGAAACAACAACACTGCCAACAACAGTCACTGCAGTGGCCATTTCCCACAGCCCAGAAAAGCATAAAGCATAAGAAGCCTTATAATGCTCTTTCCATAACCAAATTTGGTTTTCACCTCTCTCCCACCTCATAGATGCCTTCAGTCACACAACCGCAATGTCTCCTCATGTTGTTGAGTCTCAAGGTCCTAGCCCATTATTGACTTTGAGGCGAAATTTCGTTCACTGAATTCGGAATCAGGTGGATTGACCATCGACCATTAAGCCGAAATGCTGTGACGCGTATCGGAGGATCGACCGAATCAAGAATTTGGTAAGTGCATTACGCATAAGTTTGAGGAGAGATTTAGCAGGCAAGGCCAGCGTCGAATTTCGTCAAACCTGGCCCAGCAAAACAGAATACTCCCACCGTTGCAGTTATGCCCCTTTTCATTGTAGTTCTTTATTTACTCGCTTAAGAACGTGTGTACGGATAACCACAGGGCTCCTGCATGTACGTTCGTCTGGAGGCATACTATCTACCGATCGATTACATGATTGACAACTCTCTATTGATTGTGAAAGGATGACAAAGTTCTTTGGCTTGATGAATTGTGGGTGATAATGGTGTTTTCTCGTAGTTTCGAGCTCCGAATGTTGCAATAAATGTCTTGCCCTGCTTCATACACCAGTATTTGATATAAAAGCACACTAATAAAGGCATTGAGGCATAATTGGCTCCTATTTGATCTTCTTTAAGCTGCTTTCCACGTGGTTTGGATAGACTCAGCTCGCTTCCTATAAACAAACCTCAAACAACCTTCGAAGCTTTACAAGTCACGCAGAGCTCAAAAAACGGATTAACCGAGCGACTGACCCGGAAATGCCCCCCCCGGCGCGTCCAGTCTGGTGACACTTCCGACACTTACTATTTACAATGCAATGCCTTTTCGCATCTCTATCTTCATCCACTTCCGTCAATGTGTTAACGTTCCCTTTCCTCAACTACTTTAACCCCCAAGGACTTGCAGACAGCTGCATTCATTCCTCGGGGGAAAATTCTCAAGAAAAGTCACTCGGTATTAAGAGCCTGAATCTGACTCTGAGTCGGAAGACGCGCTAGTATCCGACGTGTCGCTGTCGTCGGCGTCGGGAAGATCTTCGAATTCTGGGCCACGTGCCTCGAAACTATGGTCTGGGTAGGAGTGAAGGATGCGTCTGTGTGGATAGCACTTGAAGCACAAGTCGAAGTCCAAACATGTGTTGCAGTGATATGCAAAGCCTCGAATATTCTGCAGAATGGCGTTAGTACCATGTTCTGAATCCCACTAGGAAAATATCTTTGCTTCGAAGGATCAAGCAGACATGAAAACAGAAAACATGGAGACAAGTAGACTATAACTGTAAATAATAAACTTACACATCGACAAGCGTCACAGTATGACGTTCGGATATTAGCTGCTCTGGATCGGTCTTCGTCTCTTTCCGCGAGTTCTTCTGGAGGGTTACTATGTGCTATTTCTTTAGATACGTTATCAGAAGCGAGACCATGCTTGAGAATATCAATAACCTCAGCAGATTGTCCCGAGAAACGCGCAATCTTTACAGGAGTCCATTTCTGTCCCGCGGCTGACACCACAATAGAGCGGTCGGCGCCGTTGTCAAGCAAGAGTTTTATGACCTTCATCTGATCTTGGGGCTCGCCTGCCATCTCTTCGTTCAGCCAGGAGTCAGTTCCACGGGCCGCCCAGCACAATGGTGTCCAACCATCTATGTCTGGTGCGTCGACAAATTGCCTTTGTGCAGTCGACGACAGGATCATCTCGACAACCTGTGAACGACCTGGCTCTGCTGCCCAATGCAATGCTGTTCGACCCGTTTCGTCCCGCCGGTTGATGTCTCCACCCAAGTCGACAATTACCTGGAAATTATCAATGCCGTGAAACGCTGCGGCGTGTATCGGCGCACGACCCATATGATCCATGACATCTATCTTTGCTCCGCAGTCTAGGAGGCGACTGATCAGAGTTGGCGTTCCCATCAATGCCGCGGCGTTGATTGGAAAACGCATCAAGCCACCAGTGGCCGTCACGTCCGCACCTTGTGCTATCAGATACTCAATTAACTCTTCAGCAGTATGAGGATTCTCCGTATTGTATCGCGTCAATACAGCCTGTATAGGGGTGCCAGGAATGCCATCGCAAGGATAGTTTGGATCGGCTCCGTGCTCGATGAGCAACTTCATCATGTCCAAGTTAGATGCCCGACATGCTTGATGGAGAGGCGCGCCATTGCATGGCGAGGAGAGATTGATATCAACACCACGCTTCAAAAGGTACTCTGCGCGGTCTAATTGGTTACTGGACGCCGCATATGTTAGGGGTGTGTCTCCTGCGACGGTGTCCTGAATTTCCAACTTGGCACCGGCATTGACGAGACGTTTGAAGTTTGCTATTGGAATATCGAGATGGATAGCTGACGATCCGTCATGGTTAACTTGGTTCAAGTCAATCTTGCTGGGGAATTCAAGCATGCCTGACAACGTATCACGCCATGCCGCGGCGTGGATAACAGGTACCCCAGCTGCCGACTTCTTCTCGAGGTTCGCTCCATTCTCAGCAAGAATCCGCACCACTTCTTCAGACCCATAGGTTGCTGCGAACATCAACGCCGTCCATCCTTTGAAGTCCTCGAATTCCCCCTTGAACTCCAAGTCCACGGCAGCATTGTGTTTTAGAAGGTGCTCTATAGTAGTCGTGTGTGAATACCAGGCTGCAAACATCAATGCTGTGAACCCACGACAGACGCCGAGATCCGGATCGGCGCCGTTTTTCAGCAGAACATGAACGATTTCAGGCTTAGGAACCGCATAGTACAGAGGAGTTTCACCAGCTGTGCTCACTTGATTCACATTTGCCTTTTTTTCTAACAGGAGCTCAACAAGCGCCTGATGCCCTTTCTCAGCTGCATGGTATAATGCGCCGTTATTGTCGGAATCGAGAAGATTGACGTCCGTCTCTTCGCGATCTAAGAGGCGACGAGCAAAAGCATGGTTCTCTTCTTTGTTTATGGCCTGTATCAACACAGGAACTCCATCGGAGCCCTTGGCATTCACTTCCGCGCCGAGCTCTAGAAACAGATCGAACATTTCTAGTTGGTCCCTATTCGCATCGTAATCGTTAATGATTTGAGTGAGAATTGGAGGATCGATCATTGAGCTGTTTAGATCAGCGCCATGGGCCACGAGGATTCTACAAACATCCATATGGCCCTTGACAGCCGCATGTCGTAAAGCAGTTCCCGCAACGAAGGGGCCGCTGAGATTTGGATCAGCTTTGTTGCTGAGTAGCAGCTGCACACATTGTTCGAAGCCGTCTTCGGCCGCAACTACAAGTGGTGACCATTTCCCAGCCATGACACCTGACTCAATCCCCATGTTAGGGTCGGCGCCCATCTCGAGTAGTGTTTTGACGGCTTGGTGATGACCCCAGAGACTTGCGAGGTAGAGGGCTGTGACGCCATCAACGTCAGTGGCTTCCATTTCAACCTTGCCTTCTTCCAACAGTATTTTCGTTATCTCTGCATGCCCCTGACCGGCGACGATATGAAGGGACGTTCTGTCGTAAATAGCGCGGAAGTTTACATCAGCTTTGTGGTTGATCAGAACTCGGACACATTCAGGGTGAAAGTTACGAGCCGCATGGTGAAGGGGCGTCGCCATTATAATTTTCGTCCATTCTACCACTGGGTCCGCCGGGCAGCCGAATTCGAGAAGCTTCTTGGCGAAGCGGTCTAGGCCAAGCCATGCTGCTCTATGCATCAACACTGGCGGCCAGGCAATGCTGTCTCCGTCACCGCTATTAGACATCAGATAGTCAAGTACGCCTAGCAGCATGTCTTCTTCCCCATGAGCCGCGGCCGCCACCAGCGTATCTAGTAAGATAGACTTTTTGAACTCTAACCTCTCCAAGAGAAGTTGCACGGTCTTCGCTTGGCCTCTTGAGGCTGCCTCAAGCAATCCCCGCCTAGCATCAGGTTCATCTCGGGGCCTAATTACATCCAGTACTCCGAGTCCAGCGAAAATAGGGAATAACGTCTCGCCACAAGTAGGACTTCTTGTTACGAAGTTCGATAGAGCCCAATAGCCCTTTGCCCAAATTTTTGAAAGTGCAGGAAAGTTGGATTGCGACTGCAATAATGATAATTCTGGCCTATTAAAACAAAGCAAGAAGTGGTGAGCCCACGCCTGAATGGCGTATGAGCAAAGATTTCCTCGGTCAGCAAAAATAGGCGTTTCAAACGATTCCGCTTCGGTGAACTGGAAAGTCTCATCAAGGATGTTTGATACGCTGGGCCTGGACAGATAATCGATGCATAGATTTGCGATATCGTGGTGAGCTGTCTCTTTCACCTCGTCCCATATGAACCGTGGCTTTCCAGGAACTGACTTCGTTGCAGCCTTGCCCATCAATATGTTCCTTAGTCTTGGATTAGTGATTTTCATCTCGTTCTGATTCATCTCTGCGATCCCGGCAAACCAATTTTGGCAGAGTGTAATGAAGCTCTCCAATGTCGACGAAGGAGGCTTCGCCAGTCCTTCACGATCTTCATCCGATCCTACATACGCAACTGTTGCAAGTTCCCAAATGCTGAGTGGTCTTACTGAATAGAGAATCCAGGATAGAAGCCGCCTGAAAGTGGTTTGTTCAGGAATGCCTTTGAATACTCTGTCCAAAGTCTCCTGCAGCGTCTGGTCATCTTGGGTTTGAATTGATGTGGCCTCTGGAGGGCAATAAATCTGGTTGATAGAGATTTCGTCGGGCCAGTTCTGCCGCACACTTGCTTGCTCGCATAACATGAACCGCAATAATGGATCCAAATTTTCGAGTTGTTGTAACTGGTCTCGAACGGTTTTGTCTTGTAGCTGAAGCTCTGGTCGTAGTGTAACAAGCCGCTTCATCGCCCCGTCGATACTTTCACCATCATCGATTTCGACTCCAGATTCAGTGAGATCAAGATTTATGCATGAAGGTCCGGCGAGCTCGTCTAATAGCGCCCCCGGCCTGTGGCTTGTGATGACAACTTTCCATGGACGCTCAGTAGCCTGTGAGACACGTGCAAAATTGTCAAGAAAAGGTTTGCGGGATCCTTTGGTGCACTCATCAAAATAGTTGATGACGCACATGACATGTTCAATTTCGTCGGTGAATCTAAACCGCTCAAACCAATAAATGAGATCAGCTTCTGTCCATCCACGTCCGTTGTGCAGTAGAGTTGACAAAATCTTGGTCCGACCAGCTAGATGTGGATAGTGGCATATGATCTGTGCCAAGAAGGTGGAAAGCATATCCTTGATGGAATCACACCTTACATCCCATCGATCAAAAGAAAAATAAAGTACGATAGTCCGACTGTCCTTCCCGGAAACTAATTCATCAAGGTTGTGGAATGCTTGCTCGGCTGCCTCGCGGACACGGCTAGTTCCGTATATGTAGAGGATCTTGGCCCCTTTGTGTTCAAGCCAGCTGTCGTATTGACTGGAGCCGGCGAGGAAATTGTTAGTACCCTCGCCACGGAACGGATAGATGGGTGATGCAATGCTTAGAAGTCTCCGCTCGTATCGCAAATGTTCCGGATCAACTTCGATATTGAGATCTGACGGCCATATTAGATACGCTTGCACTATCAAAACAAGGCAGAATAGACATTGCAATTGTTTAACTTGATTTCAAGTTCGCTGCTCTGTAATCGTTACAGACAGACAAAAATCTACCGTGAAATGCAGTATGGTCGGAAGCATACGTACCAGTTTCTATTTTGGCTAGGACTCCTGTCAAACTTGAATCGTCATAGGGTGACTCTGCGATTCGACTTTCCAAAGAAACCCCTAAAGTCGCGCAGTGCCTATCGAATGCCTTTCATCAACTGTTAGATCGATTTCCAAAGAAGAAGGGCGGCGCATTACGGTCTGTGTCTCACCAGATTGATGTATTGTTGATCCGAAGTAGCATGTATGCTAATAATTTTACTTCGAAGAGGTACTTTGGATTCGATGAACAAGCCATTAACCTCAACTACAGCAGCTGCTAACCCTGGTATTGAGGCCACTGAAGGGCGAAAATTGACCGAGGCCGAACGGTATTCGGAAAACAAGAAGCGAGAAAGCCTGTCTTCCATATCCAATCTGTTAATACTTCGATGAGGGCAGCCGATAAATACCTAACGCATGTCAGAGGACTTGGTTGTCCATTCCCAGTAGCAGTAAAAGAGTTACCAGAGTGCGGGCCATCTCAAAAAGATCCATCCAAGAAGTTCTGTCAAGAACTGCTGCTGCAAGAGCCTATGAACGATATGTGAGAACAAAACCCTACCGGGGGACGGCGAGGAAGCCATAATACATACGTCCTTGACAATGACGCCTCCAATGTCGTGGGCAACAAACGTTATCAGTCGTTTCTTTCAAAAACGGTGTCAGCAAGGTTTGACGTGTATCAAGGAAGGTAGAGGTCAGATCGAGGCCCACAAACCTTGATTTGATTCTTTCTCACGGCGGAAAGCGCTCGTAAAAGATTCAGAGCATGGGTCCGAATAGCCTCACGACTTCGACGTCCCGAAAGAAGGCGACTAGCGTCGTACTCGAAGCGCAAGATCCTCGACTCCGAATTTAACGATTCAGCGTAGGTGGCAACCCACTCACTGCTCCCAGAACCTGGGCCTGCGGCGGATTCGGGAGTACATTTGCCAAAGATTCCATGAACTACCACAAAGCTGGAGGAGTAAGCGCGATGAGCATTGCGGCCATGTAGCATGTTTACGTCGTACAGCTATGTTTTCCATACTTACTCTACAGATATGGAAGGCTGGGGGACGGATTCATCACCCGACGAGTCCACGGGGGCGCCAGTCCAAGTAATGTGTAAAGACTCAGCTTCCGGACTCGCCTCCACGTCTTCAACATTGTCTCTTGGTGTGAGATCATCAGTCTTGGACGAAATAGCTTGTTCGGCCATTGGTTTTGGCTCTGAAGAGCCGTCCGCAGGAGAGTCCGAGACACTGGAAGACGATGATGAGCTTGAGTCCGACATGATCCAATTGTTATCGATAATCAACAAGCGAGGACAAGTAGGGTTATATGAACCCCGTGTGATTGTGGCACCAGTAGCACCCGTGGGCTGTGAATTCCTTGACGTTGGACCAAGAGTGGCATACGGTAGTGAGAGTAGTGAGAGCGGTGCAACTTGAAGACCTCTTGGTGGACGCTTTTCCGTGGCATGATGGCAGCCGAGGAGACGCGGTCGAGCATGCTTCAGACCTCTTTGATGGCCGTGTGGCACATGCTGACCCAGAGTGACCCTTAGTAGCCATTAGTGATCTGAGAAATGTGATGTACCTCTTTGTAAACTGCTGTTCTACTCTTGGTTAGCTACGGACCCCTGTTAGGAACCTGGGTGCAGCCTTTACGGTCACCAAAGAGATAAGGAGACTGGAGCAAAAACAAGACCAAAGGAAAACTGTGCGCCCGTACCGCCAAAGAACCACAGCAGAACAATGCCTTGCGTTACTTGGGGGTACCTAGGTGCTGGAGTGCTTACCATGCTTCAAGCTTTGTGGATGCCATGGTTTTGGCGGATCCCTGTAACCCGGCGCGGCTGATTTAGTGTGTTTAGCGGTCAGATTTAGAGCACCACATCATCAGTCCTACGCGACTAGGTGACCAGTCACCCAGCTTCGAATGCCTATCAGTGCCTAATGGCCCACTTTTTGGCCCCTAGATGGGTGCACGCGGCCAATATCGGGCGAGCAAGGCTTGTATTGTACCACCATGAATCTGTCCCAGTCATGTACCAACACCATACGGAGTTCTCCGTGGTGTGAGAGCATTTAAAGCGACGGTGTTGTCATGAACTGCTAGGAACCAACCTCATTCTGTTGCTAAGTAATGCACGAGCAGCTCAGAGCGGCTTCTCACACCGTCACAGAGCCTTTCATCACCAACCTGATAGCTGGACGATAATAATGGACCGCTCTGATGGAGAAAACGGCAGCGCTGGCCACGATGAAGGCAGTGTATCGGAGGCATACTTGGTCGATGCTGACTCTGACCTGGAGGACGCGTCTGTGAGCATCGCATTGAACAAGACAGGAGAGCCTGGAAGTGGCTATCACACTCGCAATGACCCCTCAGCGCCATATCAACGAGAGACCGTCACAGAGCGTCGAGGCATCATTGAAGTCAGATGCCAGTCTCGAGAGGTAGTCCACGGAGTACTATCCGCCGATACGGCAGAAAATGCGACGTTGCTCGTCTATGACTTTCACTTGGATACTACTCGACGATCTCGTCGTATTGTCTCGGCTACAGTCGAATTTGAGTTTGGCAGCATTGTACCTGGAACCCCAGCACCACAGGTCCACGCTGTCGCTCCAGCGGGCCGTGTAACACTATTGCCGTCAACCCAGGAAGAGGCGTTGTGCCGTGGCACACAGCTGACTGCAGGGGCGGGCGAGCTGGGCGTCAACGTCGGAGGGACCCTCAAATGGGAGAAGACGGTAAATCGCACAGCCAGCGACAATGCAAGGGTGACTGGTCATATTTTCAGTGACGACTACGGAAAGGGAGTGGGCGCAAGCTGGATTCTTCACGAGAATGGGTCGATCAAATCGGGCGTTCCGACCTTTCTCCGTTGCGCGATCCTGCTGACGCGGGGGTTTGACGACAATAATTTCCAGTGCAAGGTGAAGGTCAAGGTGGAGGCGGACTGGAAGTCAGAACTGGGTCGTCTGTTTGGCTCAACTCCTCCGGATGATCCTGTCATTTTTGACCCGCATCTACCGCCCACAAACAAGCTGCGCAAGGCTGGCTATGATACGGACAACCTTGGTTTACTGGGGCTAGATGACTTTGTTGAAATTATCTTTGACAAACCTCTTGACAAAAAGCAAGGTGCAAAATGAAAAGCACGGCGGGAGGTTGGAGAAGGGGGGGTTGCGGGGAGGGACGGACCTTGCCGACGGAGTACTAGTCAAGTACGCAGTGAGCAGTGAGCAGTAAACAGCGAGCAGCGAGCAGTGGGCAGCAGGCGGGGGACAAATTACGTGACCCTTCAACAAGGCTAACCAAACCACGCCGCAAAGGGTCACGTAATTTGTCCCTCACCTGGGTAGGTACAGCATGCAGTACGGACCTTGTCCGCGGCTGTGGATGATTTATGCAGAAAAACATCAAAAGCAATATTTAGTGCTGACAGGCTGACGTACTAAAAAGAATGATACCACATTGCATGCCTCCTGCCTTTGTTGCCAGTTGCACAGAGTGGAGAAAAACGGCTCAATTGAAAGCTTGGGGGGAAGATCTGTTTATGTGGCGCCTTTGTAGCTGGCAGGCCTGCCTCAGCTTTTCATGCATGAGTTTCCTTCCAATGATTATAATACCCTGGCGCTATTTGGCCGGCTCCATCTGGCGTATACATTCTAGTACTTCCGTGATAGGACGCGATGTGCGATGTGCGATGTGCGATGTGCGATGTGCGCTTTGGCTTGTTTGCGGGACAACCCCAGCCAAGCCTTGTTGTACGGCTTACGGAGTAGTTACCACAATGTGGCATGCCTCGGGCGATGGATGGCAGGAATATCACACCAGTGAAGTGTGGCAGATGAAAGGCGGCACCCCAACCGCAGTTCATGTTCCCGGTCATCGTACAAGTTTGCTTCTGTTCTCGCATCTATCACAGCTGCAAGCAACTTAATTTCCCCTTCTCTGGCCCCTCATAAACCCCAGATTTAATTGAGTCGCCGCTATGAGCTTATTAGCACAAAGTGAACCAGCTCAAGACCCAGCAAGTCAAGCGTGCACCGACGATGAACAAGCAGACCTGAAATGTGGCGAGGAGTCGACCGATGATGATTATTCCGACAGCGACGAGGCAGAAGAAGACTATGGCGTTCGACAGCCCAAAGCGTCAGTCAAGGACATCCTTGAAGCGACCCTCCAGGACATTCAGGATGGGACAAAGGATTTAACTCGCCCCGGACAATTCGTCGACCTCGCTGCAAATACGGGAGACCCCCGGCAGCCGACAGCATTACACATAATGGCCGCCATGGACAAAAAGAAACTACCCAAGTTCGACAGCAAGATGGAACGACTGATTAGGTTTCTGACTGAGCATCCGGAAGACCTCTCAAAAATTCAGGACAAGTCGGGCAATACGCCTCTGCTCTTAGCCATCGACACAAGAAAAGAGAAAATGGTGCAGTGGATGTGCAGCGCTCATCCGAGCATCAGCACGATTCTCTCTATTGCCAACAATGACAAGATGAACTGTCTCCACGTCGGCGTCGAAAGGAAGGTCAAATTCTTGGAGCTCCTTGTGAACAGAGCAGACCCCGCCACATTGGCATCCAAAGATGCTGATGGCAATACACCTCTTCATCTAGCTGTCGAATACAAAAGGTGCAGAGAAGGCCAGCTGTCTTTAGTCGAACTGATTGTCGCTAAGAGCGACAGTGTAGCGTTGAATGGCTCACTGGGCGGTGACTTCAACGATGCTGGCTTGTCGCCATATTTGCACCACAAAGACAGCGTCAGGAAGGCCGAGAACAAGGAAAGAGATAAGAATAAAAAAATGGCTAAAGATACGAAGGACCGTGAGAAGGATCGCGAAAAGGGTAGCAGCAGAAATCACCAAGATACCGGCAATGTGGATGGCATACATGTGAGCGAAACACCGGGACAAAGACAAGGTCAACCACTGCCACCTGGACACTCCGGCACTTCAGGGGTCCCAACTCCTGATGTAGGAAGGGGACACGATAAGAGATTGGTTCTGCAGAAGCCATCTCAAGCCAAATATGGCAGAGGATTACAACCGGTGTCTGCGGGTGCCAACTCTCCCGTTGTATCCAGAATACCACCATTTTTGGACGTGGACGATGGGAAAAAGATACCCCGCCCAATGGATTCGACAACGAAGGGAAATTCTGACACGAAATCCATCGCTGATAGTACTCAAAAGTCCAAAGTGGATAAGTCTACCGTAAAGGGAGTGGACCACTTCCTGAAATTACATTACCTGCGGTCTCGAAGCTACAACGCCGTTATGGAGATCCTATACGGACGAAATACAACGTCAGGTGAGTATACCTAATCAGTTGACCTCAGTCAGATCCGATGATTGGCAAAGGGGAGACTCTTGGAGACCGGCCGCAGAGAACTAACCTTCGTTGTAGATTTGGAGCTCTACTTTGATTTATCCGGTCATGGTGACCTGACTCAAAGGGGACTGGAGAATTTGCTATCAAAATTGAAGTTTGAAGACATTCTCCAATATGTGGCCATACCTCAAATTAGCGTCGAACTCAATACTCCAAATACCGCAAACATGAGAAAATCTCGTACAGGGGCTTCCCGTACTTCGAAATCAGACGGAGCCGGCCGACGGGACCTCTGCTACATCTTTGATCGTTTACGGAAGAAAGGAGTCAAAACTGTTCTGAAGGTTATCATTGACGATCTAGCCTTGCCTGCACATAGCGATGAAGCCATAGAAGAATGTTTGAACCTGTTGGGAGTTATAATATGGGACTGGAAGAAGACTGACCTTTGCTCAGAAGTGATATTTAAGGTTGCCCCTAGGGTGCGTGAGGCACACCTATATTGGAGTGGTAATAATGCGGTGCTACGAGGCTGGAGCGAAGAGGGTGGCTTGAAACGATTGTCTCACCTGAGAATAGTGCATCTCCACGTCCAACAGGTATGTCTTGCTTGTCTACTCTACCACAGGCTAGTGTTCTAGAAAAGTCATCGCGTGCAGCTAACAAACCAAAAAAAAAAAACTGTCGCCATAGGGTCTAGAGTCAACTGAACGTACACAACAAAACGTTGACCAATTTTATGAGCGCATGAAAGAGCAGTGCCCACAGGTTACGATTTTCAGGGAAGGACCAATTATTCAGCGATCGCTAACAGATGCCGTCGCCGTCCGCGCTGAACGGGAGCATTCAACCAAGCATGAATGGATCCAGTGTATGAAGGAGTTTCGCAAGCTGCTTTTTGACGCCGAAAGGTATCATGATAGCCAGAAGATTGAGGACAGCATCGAAGAGCCTATCAGAATCGCCATTATTGACGATGGTGTGGATGTGAAAGATCTCGAGTACACGTTTATTGGCGGACGGACTTTCTGCACTCGTGATGAGGAACATAATCTCAACAACCCATATTATGTGTCTAGTACAGGTCATGGAACTATCATGGCGAAGCAAGTTCATCTTTTGTGTCCTCGCGCACAGTTTTATGTATTGAGGTTGGAAGACCATCATTTGGATGAGGCTGGCCGTCAAATCACTGCGAAAAGCGCAACCCAGGTACGTCAACAATTCCCGTCCCACCCCCATCTTTTCCTCCCAAAATATAAAGGTCTAACGCGCCAAGCATAGGCCATCTTGGCGGCTGTGAGAAAAGGTGTCCACATCATTTCCATGTCCTGGACAATCGATCCGCCAGAGGATGAGGAGGAAAGGCGCTCCCTCGAGGCTGCTATCGTGAAAGCAGCCAATGAGAATATCCTCATGTTTTGCTCGGCCAGCGATAAGGGGGCTAAGCAGAATACAACCTACCCGGCTAAAGCAACAAGCAGGATCTTCACCATAGGTGCCGCCACCGCATCCGGAGCCGCGGATGAGTGGGTTGGCAATCTTAGCAATATCAACTTTACATTTCCAGGCAGCAAGGTCGAGCTGGACGATGCTCCCGACAGCACTGGAGCCACACCCAAGGAGGTCACTGGCTCCTCCGTAGCAACAGCCCTGGCTGCCGGTTTGGCAGCGTTGATTCTCTACTGCGCCCAAGTCAGGGTGCTTCTGGCCAGCGATCAGGCGAAGTTGAAGGCTAGGCGAGACTTCCAAGCTCTCAAAAAGCATGAGAACATGATGAGAGCATTTAAAGATATTGGGACTACAGAGCCGAGCAATCACAAGTTCATTGAGGTATGGGAGGTGTTTGGGAAGATGGTGCAAGATAAGGAACGGTACGACCAGGAGAAATGGATCGAGTTGATTGCCGAAGTGGGAACTACACTATGTAGAAAGTTCTGAGAGATAGACCATCTTTGGCTGTTTGCTCTGGACTCCGCGTCTTATTTCCTTATGTTTCAATAGTAAAGGGGAGACCTTAGTTTTTGAATTGTACGGACGAGCTAGAGCCCAAGTTATAGCTAATATACACGACTTTACCAGATTATTTAAGTCCTAGTTTGTACGAGAGCAAGATCTTTATCCTACCTTTATACTAATTTTGTTCTAAATATTTTTATCAACGCATATAAGCCCAAGAATAATAATACCGGAAACATAATATAGTAACAGCCTTAAAACCGCCCCCTAACACAAGTGATCATTGAACATTAACTTTAAATACGAAGTCACGACTGTTCAAATTATATTTGGACTATTAGACGGAATTTATAAATTTAGTTGCCGTATAGAGGGAGGTGCAGAGTCACTAGACGATATGTACCGGCGGGCTGTAGACAGAGCTGGCGTCGGGTACGGAGTGACAGCGTTTGTTGTCGGGGATCGTTGTTAATTGATTGATAACGGTATTGGGTTAATCCCATCGAGGCTCTAACCGTCCTCGTTTACCAGACGGAACTTGGTACGTCAAGTTACATTCTGTCAACTTGATAGCTGGCCCTAAGATCCTGATCTCCGCATCGACACCCCATTCATAGCCGGGCATCATTTGATAGTGCTCATCTTGCAGAAACAGCTCTCCGCGACAGCTTCTAGCCGCAGCATATGCTTTCATTATAAGACCTGCCATATCATCACTGTGCCGTGCTGTGAACCCTTTATTGCGCTCCCGCAACTCCTGCTGCTGAGCCTGGGTGTATTGACCTAGCTTGTAACTCTACAAGTTGTATTGTGTCAGAGACGTGTCGATATCGAATGTGACGTCTTCTTCGGCTCGACGTAGCAGGCCGACCACCACGGCAATAGCGCCAATAAGACCTGTCTAGTAGTCCGAAGTCGCTAGATTCAACATATTAGTTTCCAAAGCATAGCGTGATTGCTGATCAGATCCGAAACCTACGCAGTGGAGGATTCACAGGCTAGTTCAACCCCAAAAACTGTCCCAGCAGCCAAGATATGCCCACAAGACAGTGGCTCATGGGTTGCCATCCTGAACGCCGTGATAAAGGGCCCTTGAATCCGTAGCAGTTCTCACCGAGATATATCAAGGATGGATTGATTTCTCGCAAGGACGAGGAGTCAAACCCAAGTCTGGCCAAGACCCCAGGGCGGTATTCGTCAATAAGAACATTTACAGACGCAATCAGCTATTTGAATTCTTCTTTGTCATCGGCGTGCTTTTAATTAAGACGGCAGTCCCTCTTGCGTGTTCATGTCTATCCACGTGGCAGGGACATCAGGTAAGTGATCGAAGCCAACTTTGAGCACGTCAGCTCCTAGAAGAGCCAGTATCTTTGAGATGACTGGTCCGGTGATGACACGGAAGAAATCAGTGATCCGGATGCCTTGTAGGGGACGGCTGCTGTCGCTATATGGCGGCCATCCTTGGTGCCTTGTCTCGTCTTGGTTCGTGTGGAGCATGGAAAAGGAGAGACTTAATAGATTAAATTAGGGGCCATATTTAACTTCAGTTTAATTGCACGCTCTATTTTATTTTGTTGTTTATAGTTAAATTTGCATAATCCTTGTTTGCGCGTATCTAATATTAGGTATTTGTGTGTTGGTAATGGGATGTGAAATGCTATGTGGCATGATTTTTGTTGATCTTACATTTGCTGCGTATATCAATTCCATAGAATTTACGGCTGTACAATAAGTAGAGACCAGGCTTCGTTTCTATTCAAAACTGGCGCGGCTTCTAGCACCGCCATGCCTATAAAAAGCTTCAAATTTTATTAGGCATACAAAGGCAAGGTTGTAGCAGCCAATCGCGTGCCTTGGCCAGCGTCTTAGCTCCGAATTTTCAACAACAAAATCCCTAACAAAACTTCCCACTAAACCAGCCCCCAACTCTACCACACCACGCTATGCTAACGCTCAGCTCAGAATGTCTTTCTTTCTCCCTATCTCTTCTCTCGAGTCTGCCCTAGAAATAGTCTGCAGTATCCCCGACCCTATTCCGATGCCCCGTCGTCCCGTTTTGCCTATACACATTTGTCAGTGGAGGTGCCGTTAACTTTGGCTCTGCCTTTCTAGGCGTAAGGTCCTTATGCTCGTATATCTGCCCGAAGATGTCAACAGCGATGGCAAAAACTTGAAGTGCTTGGAATAATTTTGGTGGAAGGAGTGGTTGGAGGCCTTCATGAAGAAGCCTGTGAATTGACTTTCCTTTGTACTCGGCTAGCGCTAGAAGTGTTGGAATATCGCCGCCAAGCACACAATAAGAGCACGGATATCGTCACGTGGTCACCTTTCGGCCACCCTATTTATACGGGTATCGTAGGCATCATAGCTTGACTTGTTTTCCCTTCTTAGATAACCTACTTGACTTATTG
>JASWJB010000124.1:0-112513 GCA_032433595.1 Conoideocrella luteorostrata
GAGTGTTGTTGTTGTTGTACCCAGACCACTAAAAGTGAGAGGCATACTACTTGCAGGTGGGAAGCTCGGTGCAGCCTCTATTGCTCACTGCTTTCTTTTCTCTACAACATTTTATGAATGGCCCCAGGCAACAAGCCGCGTGGAATGACTACGACTGGAATCGAGCAAGAGAGGTGCCTTGTCACGGCGCCAAAAGAAGGTCAACTCTTGAAAATGACAAATAAATACTAGGCGGATTTTGCTCACTAGACTGGAGTTGAGCGCCTGGCCGCCGCCGTGGAGAAAGAATTGGACCGGTGCCTGGATGTTATGTCAGAGGTCCACATTAGGCTGGGGCAACATGACAAGTTTGACCCAATTGTGCGGCGACGGCGCCACTACGAAAGGTTTGGCCTGGAGGCCTGGGTTGGCGGGCACATGTGTGTGCTGATGCTGCACCTCAAGCACAACAATATAAAAAATCTGGCTCCATTCATCCTACTTCTGCCTTCTTGTGTCCAGCACATTACCGCCTCTCCCTTAATTCTTCGACCGCCTTTACCCGCCTTTTCAAGTCTGCGAGAAGGACTTTTCCTGCTTAGCGGGACCGAGCCAATTATTTTGTTCGCAACTTCTTGAACAACCGCCGTCATCATGTCCGACGCGCAAGCGAACGAGGCCGAGAGAAACGTAAGTTGCAAACCCGGAAAAAAATTGTGCTCTGCCGCCAGCCAGCCCTCAGCAGCCCTCTTTGGCTGCCGCCCCTGTGGGAGCTGCCCCTCTTTGCGCTGGTCTTTGGCTGCTGCTCTGCCCCGCGATGAGCGGTGCGGACACGTTTACGCACGCGGGCTGTTCCCAAAGAAGGAGGAAAAAAAAAAACACAAAGACAAAGAGGAAGAATGAATGCATTTTGCAATGCATCTGGCCTATCGGAACTGACTGTATTACGAATAGATCGAGATCTGGAAGATCAAGAAGCTGATCAAGCGTCTCGAGGCCGCCAGAGGAAATGGAACGTCTATGATTTCCCTCATTATTCGTATGTCCATCGCAGACCGCCGCCCCACCATCTCGCTTTACTGACTTGGCTTCAATTTCAGCTCCCAAAGATCAGGTTTCCCGAGCGGCCAAGATGTTAGCTGAAGAATATGTATGTTGCTGCTCCAGTCATGACGATGTCTGTAAATTTATGTTTGGCGCTAACCTGTTCGTCCTTCCAGGGCACTGCGTCTAACATCAAGTCGCGTGTCAACCGACAGTCCGTCTTGTCCGCCATTACCTCGACCCAGAATCGTTTGAAGCTGTACAATAAAGTCCCTCCCAATGGGTTGGTCATCTACTGTGGTGAAATTCTGACCTCGGAAGGAAAGGAGCGAAAGGTTAATATTGACTTTGAGCCTTTCAAGCCCATCAACACCTCGCTATATCTTTGCGACAACAAATTCCATACCGAAGCCTTGGCTGAGCTCCTGGAGTCTGATCAGAAGTTCGGCTTCATTATCATGGACGGTAATGGTGCTCTTTTCGGTACCCTCAGCGGCAACACGCGCGACATTGTCCACAAGTTCTCTGTCGATCTCCCCAAGAAGCACGGACGTGGTGGTCAGTCTGCCTTGCGTTTCGCCCGTCTTCGTGAAGAAAAGCGACATAACTATGTCCGCAAGGTCGCTGAATTGGCTGTTCAGAACTTCATCTCCAATGATAAGGTGAACGTGGCTGGCATTGTTCTCGCCGGTTCAGCCGACTTCAAAAACGACCTCAACGCCTCTGATATGTTCGACAACCGCCTCCAAACCAAAGTCATCAAAGTCGTCGACGTTTCGTATGGTGGAGAAAACGGTTTCAATCAGGCCATTGAGCTGTCCTCTGAGACTCTTGGAAACGTCAAGTTTATCCAGGAGAAGAAGCTCATTGGCAAGTACTTTGAAGAAATTAGCCAAGACACGGGCAAGGTGTGCTATGGTATCGATGATACTTTGAAGGCTCTGGAGCTTGGTGCTGTTGAGACTCTCATTGTCTTTGAGAATCTCGAGATCACCCGTTGGGTCTTGAAGGACAGCAACGGTGCCGAGACCATCCTGCACCTGTCCAAGCAACAAGAACAGGCTAATCGAGATAAGTTCTTGGACTCCTCTACTGGTCAAGAGAAGGACATTGTGTCACAGGAGTCCTTTTTGGAATGGATTGCTGAACATTACAAGGACTTCGGCGCTGCCCTGGAATTCGTGTCCGACCGCTCAACCGAGGGCAACCAGTTCGTGAAGGGTTTCGGAGGTATAGGCGGCATTCTCCGCTACAAAGTCAACTTCGAGCAGTTGAATGATCTTAGTGACGATGATGAATACTATGACGATTGACCTGTGGATCCCCTCGTACCAAACGAGGGCCCTGCTCAAGTTCAACCGTCTGCACCAAATGAGGATGACACGCGCCACGATGACGACGCGCCAAGGTCGGCTAATGCCACGCCGCTGTCATTTGCTCAGAAGCGCTTGATGCGAAATGCCGAGCCTGGCACCACAACCAAAGGCCATCAGGCGTCGCAACCAAGTCCACTTCGTTCAATGATGACGGCTACTTGAGCTTATCGCTTGGCAGATACTGGGGGTAAGACTCTCTACCTATTATTTTCGTCCCCAAGCTTTCAATTCTCACGCGGAAAATAGATCTACCCAAAAATTTCGAGGCGAGGTTGACGGAATGTTGCGTTGAATGGAGAAGCTTACAAACAAAAGCTTGAAGGTGCTCATGCCAGTGACTTTACAACTATCTCTCTGTCTCTTTCTCTCTCTCTGTCTCTCTCTCTGGTGTTGAGTGAGGATTAGTGGCATATTCGTCCTGTATATTCTCCGTATGCTCCTGGTTCTTTTCATACCCAACTTTGTAAACGGCAAAGCTGAAGAATAGTAGCCAGGAGGAATGGTTAGGATGATCATGATACATTCATTCTTTTCTGTAGTGAATGCTGCTGTTCACTTCCGCTATTATATTCTGTGTAATTCGGGCAACGCTTTGCGAAATATGACATAAAAGACGGTAAGAGGGGAAAAGGGCTTTTTTATATAACACCAAAAAACAAGAGCCACTTGAGACTTTCGACGCCAAATGTCCTGGCATTTTTCACTCGGTCAGGGAAACATCCTGCCTGACTTGATTCTTGACACGCACCAAACAATAGTCAATAACTTCTCAGTAAGTTATGCGCAATTTTGTGGCTGCATGTACTCCCTACAGTGTGGGGATTAAACGGCAACTGTACGTCACGTATCAGTTAGCGGGTACTGGCCGTGGGTCACACCCGTCCCGCCTGTCCTCACCATAGCTCTACACATAACTACCCGTAGTAACTACACATACGTCAAGCTAAGCCGATTTTCCTGACCTTTCTCCTGACCTCATATCGAACAGCGTAATCCCTGCATCTCTACTCCGTATTTTGTTGTTATCCATCCTGTCATTATCCCGCGGGTGCAAGGGCGCTCAGAGGACAGGCTGAGATGCTACCGGAGAACTTATCATAACGCTACGCATCACCCATCATGCCTACAGCTGTACCTGTTTCGACGACAGGTCCGCCTAGGCAGAACGACCGAGGCGTGCCGGTTGGCCTCAATGAAGCGGCGCTCGATTCGCCCACATTCCGTGCAACCGCTGGATACTTCGCAGACCAAATCGAGGCCTTCGAGAAATGGCTGAACGGATATGTCAACTCGACATCCAAATTTGCCCACGAAATTCAGGGGCTCGAGGAAACTATCAATTCCTATCTCGCCAAGACTGTGCCGTCGGTCGCCGATGGCATCATCGAGAACGACTATGCTTTCCTCGCCTTGAAGAGAGTTGGCGATGGTCAACGCGAATGTTGGACGCAGATACTGAGTGGTATGAAGAGAATGGACACCGCCGTTATTGATCCCATTCGAAGTTTCCTGAGCGGCGACATGCGCAACTTTAAAGAAATACGGAGAATTTTAGAGCAGTCGCAGCGAGCATACGATTCCACGCTTGCGCGATATGTAGCGCAATCAAAGACGAAAGAACCGTCCGCTCTTCGCGAAGATGCATTCTCCGTCTACGAAAATCGCAAAGCATATATTCAAGCCTCGTTGGATTATTGTCAGCTTGCACCACAGCTTCGACTTGCGGTGGACAAGCTACTAGTCAAAGTGTGCAGCGAGATTTGGAAAGACCTCTTACGATCGAGAGATGCAGTGTCAAACGCTACAAGATGGACTCGGGAGATGGACCGCGTTCGGGGGTGGGCTAAGGAAATGGAAGCCTCTGAGGGAATTTTCAGAACTGAACTCCAGGCCGCGAGGAAGGAATTGGGGGAGACAACTCTTGAAGGTCTTAAGCCATCTCGTGAGCTCGAAGACTACAGCGCATCTACGGTACCATTCCTAGGCTCTCGAGGACCGCTAAACTTGCGCCCCAAAGATGATACTGCCGTGATATCGGAAAAACAAGGTTGGGCGTTTTTGAGAACGATATCCGGCAAGCCCGTGAGGTACACTTGGGTGCACAGATGGTATTACTGCCGTGATGGCGTATTTGGCTGGCTTGTTCCAGGGCCTCAGGGCGTCCTTCAGGGAGATGAGATCGGCGTGTTGTTGTGCAATGCGAAACCAGCTGTGGGCGAGGAACGACGCTTTTGCTTTGAGGTCAAAACGAAAAACCAAACCATGATGCTACAAACAGAGAACCAAAAGGAACTGATTGAGTGGTTAGAGGTCTTTGAGGTGACGAAAAAGAAGGCATTCGAAACGAGTATGGGGAATAACAACAACTCCGTTACCGGCGGAACCGACCCGGCTTTCTCGATACATCCACCAAGTGCGCCGGAGTTCTCTGCAAAGCCTGTCGACAATCCTGCCGCTGCCGCCACTCCTACCATTGCCGCGGACGACATGGGCCCGGGATTTGACCGAAGCACAACCCTCTACGTGCCTGGGCAAGAGACCATGAGGCACAGTGTTGACGTTAATAATGGAACTACTGGTCGTCGATCCTTTAGCGCTCTGGGAAGAGATTTGGCTCGAGAAGATGACGAGAGCAGAAGGGAACATGCTGCTAGAATTATCCAAAAACTTGATCTTCACAGAAAGTCGACATTTGGCGCTGGCGGCATCGAACCTAGCCCCGTGAGCCCAGCTATGCCAAGCGCTGGTATTGCTGGCTTGATATCAGCCAGCCATAACTTGCTACATGCTCATCCCGCCTCCCAACTACCCGTCAGTACTCCTAAGCAGCCACTTGGGTTTCTACCATCGCTCGATGCTCCGCAAGGTTCTCTTGCTCCTTTGACATTGGCTCGAGCCCCGGCAACGACAAGTCTAAGCCGTGCTGCTGTCCTCTTGACAGCCGAGAAGCGTTCAGTTTCCAACAGCAAGAAATTGCCAACTTCAATTGTTGCAAACTATTGGGGAAGCAACGTATGGGCCACAATCAATACCCCTGAGCAGCCAGTGCTGCCAAGGCATGATGACGATGACCCGATTGGAGTTGTCCTCCCCCAGAGCTCACAGACAAGCCTCCCCGGTGTTGGGAACGAGAACCAGGCTAACAGCCCACTGCCCCTCAATTATCCTAATGAGCTGAGGGCTCAAAATGCCCAGTTCCGCCTCCTCTTCCCAAATGCGCTGCTGGGAGAAAACCTGGTTCTGGTGTTTCGGGCGGCATGGTCGAGTTCTAAAGCGCGGGACTCGCCTAGTGAAACCCTTGCCGGGGACGGTAGAATTTACATTACACCAGATAACATGTATTTCTACAGCGAGCAAATGGGTTTGGTGACGACCTATAGCATCAGCTTGGATATTATCACTGAAGTTACCACTGCGGCGGGTAGAGATTGTGATTTCATTTTCTTACACCTCGGTCAAGACACGAACGACACCGGATATACGCGAATCACAGTCAAGGTGTTTTTAGACGATCTTGACCTTCTCCACTCGCGTCTGAATCTTTTGATTGACAACTTGCAAGCCGAAGAACCCATGGACACTCGGGACATTATTGCAGCATTAATCAACGTCGAGAAGGATGAATATGAGCGGCCGAGTGCCGGCGCTGAGAGTTGGGAAGAGGTATCTGCGAATAAACCCGGTGACAACGGCACATCTTTTGGTAGGACGGCAGTGCGGGGCCAGCACGACTATGGCCTCCATCTTCAGCCTTCTAAATCACATCAGCGAGTACCTGGGAAGCTGCATCTCCCGTCGCACCCTGTGATATATGAGCCGGAATGCATGACACAAATGGCAGCTGAACGACACTTTGAGATTAGCGCGAAAGCTTGTTTCCATGTTCTATTTGGTGACAAGAGCTTCGTTTTTCCCAAACTGTACTTTGAGCATCGTGCCCAGCAGATCGCTCAAGGGCCGTGGTTGCTCGTGGACCAAGGGCAGATGCGCCGCGACTTTCACTTCAAAGTGGACTACGTTGATATGCTTGGCCGCAAGAAGTCCGCTAATGTCAGCGACTATCAAGTCATTGACGTGTACAGCGATCATGTCACTTACGTGGTAACACACATCAAAACTGCATGGCACCTGCCTCATTCGCAGAGCTTTAAATTGGTAACAAAGATTGTAATCACACATGTGGCCAAGTCCAAGTGTAAGCTCGCTGCATACGTCAAAATCGATTGGTTTAAGACGCCAGCTCTATCGAAGAATTTGGTTGAACGACAAGCCCTCCACGATGCTATCACTGACGCAGAAGAGATGGCAGAGCTAGCGACTGATCAAGTCCGCAAGCTTGGCCCCCGAAGTCGCACAAACAGGGCTATTCAAGTCTACGGCCATGTTGGTCAGCAGACACAAGTCGTAGTCTTCTCTCCAGCAACCGCAGAGTTGAGCAAGAAACAGGCAATCAAGCCACGGACCCTGACTGCCATGCTATTCGAAACAGCGCGATCGTTTGGCGAAAGCGCGGTTTCGTCTCTCATAATGTGGGCATTTGCTGGCATACAGAAACTCTTTGGCATTGTTACTGCCCATAGGCTCATCATATTTCTCCTCGCAGCAAGTACTTTGCTCAATCTCTTATTGACCTCGACCGAGTCTTCAGCATGGTGGAAAGAACGTAGTGCAGCCAGATTCATGAGGCGTGTCGGTGTGGCGCCGAATCCCACGATGAGCAAAGCCATTTACTTTGCAGATTTGGATAAAGCTACTGGCGCTGATGGTCACAACTTGGGTTTTCCCAACAATAGCACATGCTTTAGCACTTACAAAAGTCTGCTGGACACGACGGAGATTGACATTCCATGGGAAGAGGCTGGGGCGACGTTGTCGTCGCCGACGAGTCGTGCCACTGCACGAAGGTTACGACGCACGCGACAACGCCTGGGATCCTACAGACATGATCTGATGGTCGCTATGCGTGTGGTCAATGGTATTGAGAGAGAGATGCTGCAATCCGAATGGGAGAATTGGTTGATCAACGAGAAGTCGCTCTGCGACGAACTCCAGCTGGTGTTACAAGAAGGGGGTAAAGGAAAAGCTGCCAAGGACGCATCTTCTGCACCGAAAATTCTTGGGTCTTTGTCTGGAAAACGGAGACGGGCACTGGAGGAATGGAGAGATGGATATTGTGGAAGCTGTAAACGTGATTTCGAGGTTATCATCAAGGAGAGGATCGTGAGAGGGGTGTAAGAAGAATGAGAAGGATTTACCCACAGCATCAGCCATGAACATTACTTTTTATTTTATTTACGGCATAATCAGGTACCGAGGCTAAATGCCAGACTTGATTTTTCATATTATAGAGCAATGCGGACTACTGTTTTGTGTCTTGCCATGCGCCTAGGCCATAGAAAGAATATCATCGTGCCAGTGTCGTCGCTATGCAAGCGAAGTCATGACGCAATAAGATTAAGAAAGTCTGGCGAGTGGGATCTCGATGAAGAAACGCATCAGGCGGCTGTGTTCTAATTACGGCTACCAGACAGCCGTTTGTAGGTTGTGTAGATTCTATGTCTCACACAAGCCCTTGAGATGGGGGGCACATGCATTTGCAAGCCCATCCAGGCAGATCCATTGATACTGAGAATGGAGGGGCTACGATGAAAATTAGCGAGACAGGGTTCAGAACTTGCCAATATGCGGCTGACCGAACACCCTGCACGTCTACTCCGTATACAAAATGGACTTACAATCGCGCAAGATGCATTTCTGGCATGGAGTGTCGACATTCCTATGCGTCCCTTATCTTACCAGCATGGCGGAAAGGGTCATGCCAAGGGCATTACATCGAGTTGTCTGGTGCTCCGAATATGCATAAAGAGGAGGAGGCAGCGGCTCGACGTAGAGTAAATTCTTGAACTCATCTCTTCACTTTCCAAGGTCTCGCTAGATTTAACGAACAGTTTCTGACAGGATTACTGGTTTACAAATCGTGTAAAATGAAGAACATATCAATCACCGCCACCGTGACGCTCTCTTGCCTCGCAACAAGTGGCTTAACGGCGCCTGCCTTCACCGGCCCGTCGGACGTTGTGCGACGGAGCAGCTCGTGGCTAGGCGCACGGCATATGGCAAGTTTGGATCAGGAGCAGGTTGAGCAGATAAGCAATGACATTAGTACGTCCCTTCCGCCCCATCTCGGTTGATTTCGGCGTTGCTTGTGGCTGATTTGGCCGGTTTGTGGCGGTTTGTCTAACAGTGTTGTTCTAGAATCAAACCTTACGGCGACAATCCAGTTAATTACAAAGGTCAGCGAGGAAGAGCCGGCTGTGAACCCTCCGTTTCAAAATACCATTCAGGTGTTGCAGGGAATTGTGCAGTCTATTGGGGGTGCTTTGGCGTCGTTGGCAAGTATGAAGGGCGGCGGGATGGGGATGGGGATGTAAAGTGATGTGATGCGATGTGATGCGATGTGATGTGATGTGATGTATTGATGAGATGCGGGATGAGGTGCGGGATGAGGTGCGGAGTCGGTTGGATCTGAGTTCTTCGGCTGACTAAACAGATGAGATGCTGCCAGAATGGCGGAGAACATGCGGAGTACGGAGTACTCGGTAGTTACAACTAAAGAACAATAAGTAACTAATACAATAACCACTCGGTCCTCGCTACAATGAGAACAGGGCACTGCAGTGACGTCAACCGAGCACTTGAACCGCTTCTTCCGCGCGCCTTGAATATCTACACACAAAACACAACACACCCACACCAAAGTGATCGAAGCGCAACAAATTGCTGTGAAAGCTTGTTTCTGCCACCACATTTTCCTGTTTCCCTCTCCAGATTCTCCGCTTGCCCGCCTGTATGCATGCATGCCAAATGGCCATGTGAACCTGCTGTTTGCTGTTGGTCCTTAGTTCTTGATTTTTGATTTTTGATTTTTGATTCTTGAGTCTTGATCCCCGGCTCTTTGATTCCATCCGTGCTTCAACATTCCTCAGTTCTAACCCTTTCCAAGCCAACGTACTGCTGTTCGATTAGTATTCGCAACCGCGCTGCACCTAACCGGCATTTTAAAGGCATGCTTTACTGAACTTATTCCATCCAACGCTATGACTAGCCATCATGAGCCGTTCAAGGCTTTAGCGCCCATAGCTTGGAACGACGTGCCGCAGAAAGACCTAAAGACTTTCATAGACGATGCCTTCAGCCAAGCTCAAATCGTTATCGATTCCATACCCTCTGCCGTTACCGCCACCAAACCAGCTGCTACGGGTCGAGCTCGGGCGAAGACCGATTCCGCAGTCGTGTACACTGATGCCCAGAGAGCTTTGTCTCTGAGCAACTCGCCAGCCTCGGTTGGCTTGTCTACTCAATTGCAAAGGGAGTGGAAAGAAATCAAGACAAACCCTAAGGAAAACCCCCTGGCCATTAACGTCTACAAGCTTTCGGGCAAGGATGGCAAGGGCGCATGGTTTGCCAGACGCAGTGTCCACGAGGGCTTGTCGTTCGAGCAGTGGAAAACGGGATTGCAGAGAGAGTTTGAAGAGTCTATGAAGGTGCAGGGCTCACCTGGGAGTGGGAATATCAGAGGCATTGGGGCCGACAGGAATGTCGAGCACCACGTCGTGGGTGACGCAGGACATGTTGATGGTAAGTCTTGTGCTGCATGTCTTACGCACACATACACACACTTGGTTAGGGCGACGCTTGACTGACAACCCACCTAAACAGTCTTCCAACTCTCGGCACAGTTTCCGGGACCCACGGCACCGCGAGACTTTATCACATTACTAATAACGTCTGACCTCGCTCATCTGAAACCTGACAACCAGCAGCAAGCTTTGCGGCAGTATATGGTTGTTTCCAAGCCTTGTGTTCATCCCGACTGCCCTCCACGCCAGGGCATCATTAGAGGTCAATATGAGTCAGTGGAGATTATTCGGGAAATTCCCGTCGAAAACGAGCCGTCCATCAACAAGAGATCTTTGTCTTCGGCAGACTTGACATCCGAGGAAAGCCGCCAGTCCACCACGATAAATCGGACAGGAGTTGACCTCGAAGCACCTCGAGCTATTGAATGGCTCATGATCACCAGAAGCGATCCTGGTGGTAGTGTTCCGCGATTTCTCATTGAAAAAGGAACGCCGCCAGGTATTGTTGGTGATGCCGGCAAGTTTTTGAAGTGGGTTTCGTCGACAACCTCTAGGGATGGTACTGTTCGCCCACTGGAAGAGACTAAGCATCTTAATGGCAATAATGCCAGGAACCTCAATTTTCCAGCTGCCACAGTGGCTCCCAACGGTTCATCACCAACCGTCACGTACTCACAAGACTCGCAACAAGACGTCCGAGATCATGATGCAGGTTACAGTGACTGGATTCCAAGCAGCACGGGGTTATATGGTATCATCACTGGGGCTTTTGGCGTAGCCGGCTCCATTGCTACCGGCCTGAAGTCACAGTTCAGTAATCCATTGAGCTTCAACAGCAGCCAAGACAGCTTGACAGGGAGCCAACCCATCCCGGAGGAGGGCGACGAAGACGACGAAGCGAAAAGTGATACGTCGTCAATCCGTAGCTTTACGTCAGCTTTGGAAAAGTCCGTGACGGGAGAGAAGCCCGCTGGAAGTAGCATCTCCGATGAATCGAAGTCGCAGCGCCTGCAGCCTATGGAAAAGGACTTGCAAAAACTTCTGGGCCGCCGTCAAAAGCTAGAGAAAAGCTATACCGAGTTTCAGGAGCGAATGCAGACGAAGCGACTGGAGGAACAAGAAAAAGATGCGACTTCCCAGGCCAAGCTACGAGAGAAGCACGATAAGGAAGTTGCTAAACAAGAAGCAAAATATAAGCGAGAAATACGCAAATTGGAGGAAAAGCGCGAAGCAGAGGAACGAAAGGCAGAAGCTCGAAGGATAAAGGCTGTCGAGAGACAAGAAAAGTCAAGCCTGACACTGGAGCTCGAGAAGGTGAGAGCTGAGAAGGACGTTGCTCTAAAAGAAATCGAGCTGCTTCGTGGCCAAGTTGGGGAGTTGCAGGCACAAAATACCGCGCTGGTCGCGAAGCTCGGCCGTCTGGGCGCGTTTAATAGGGCAGACTCTTCTTCGTCAAGGGAGAACTCTATCAAATCTAAATAATGAGGTCATTTGGACGATAAGCAATCAACCTCTTCTGGATACGAAGGACACAGTCAGGCACAATGGGAATCGAAGGATGTCTACTGCCTTTCTACCATATGATAACGACAGCATAGCAAATTACGTGAGGGATGGGCATGCGTATCTTGGTTGGGACACGAAACAATGGGAGAGAAATTTTGGTTAAGCTAGGGCAATTAGCAAGGGGATCCACAAGCATCTTTTTTGTTGTTGTTGTCTATCCAGAAGTCTATGCAAACAAAGAACGTAAGGCATTCATTCACGCTTCAGTGAACAAATGTGACACCCGCGCCTGCGCATTACTTGACTGAAAGGCCAGCTTTGAGATCGCCATATCTTGCTCCAGCTCTGGACAACTCGTCTTTTTGCTAACCGCAACGGAGGTATATATCAAACGAGCACAGATGGCAAATACTCTTGGGTTGGAAGCCCATCCCAACGGACCATCATCCACATCCGCGAGCTGCCCCATCTGAACAACACCGCCCCGAAGCCAATCAATCAATTTGGCCAGACTCTCATCCTTAGCACTCCACTCCAAAGCCTCAAAAACACCAACCCAGCGCTTCGTCTCGCGCACCTCATCGACAAACAGATTCTGCTCTTCTACCACAAAGAGAGAATCGTCGAATAGCATAGACTTGGATAGTTCGACTTCTGCCGGTTCCCAACCTTCGGTTAGCGTTGCTGCCCGGATGCCGCAGTGTCCGACGAGACGGTCTACGACAACGCCCCTGAAAATGGAGCTACTGCCGAAGTTGGTGGTGAGGAATTGGAGAAGACGGTAGGCTGCTTCGAGAGGGACCAAGGCGCGTCCTACGATGGATTTGGCTGCGGCGGCGGCAACTTCACGGACTTCGTCGTCGTCGTCGTTGAGGGAATCGTAGAGGGTGATAAGGGCGGGGATCTGTTCTGGCAATTTGGCAGAAGGGTGGACGGCGAAGAAGGAGCGCAGAGAAGAGGCGGCGGCGAAACGGGTGTCGAATGTCTGATAGAGTGTTAGTTTGTTCATGAAGGGATGCGATGCATGCTAGGTGTGCGCGAGCAACACATACCTTGTCGTCTAGAGCGGCGTCAGCCGTGATGAGACCCCATGCGTGAATATCAATACGACTGGTGCCGTGAGGACTACTCAATGCAGCCGCAATGCAGCCGCTTGCTCTGATGACGGCATTCGAAAGTGCCGGATTCATTGTCCGAGCGGGAATTTCTGTCCAAAGAGCGACCAAGGCGTCTTTGGGGATCTTCTCGACGCTTCGTTGTGCGATTAGCTCATCCATAACGCTAGTTAGGTTCTCAATTGATAGAACCTGGGCCTCGGAATAGCTGGTTTCTAGACAAATGTCGATATACAAATTACACAGGGAAGATAGCATGTCTTTTGAGCAAGATCTGAGGTTCCAGACCTTGGGGGTGGTCCCCAGAGCAGCAGCCAGACCGTCCAGCCCGATGTCTTGATTCTGTAGAAGAAGAGATCGTAGTTTGGGGATGGGGTCCTCGACGCCTGATATTGAGTATACATCATGGATGGCCTTTTGGATTTTTAAAAGCGCGGACCCAACGTTGCTTGGTATAGAGACGCTGTATGACGATAGAGGTATGTTATTTGTCAATTGGACGGTCCAGGTGACATTAATGACATCTAGGAATGTGGCAACAATGTCTGGGCTGTTGGGAAATAGAGCATCAACTTGGGTCTGTGAAACGAAAGTGCTAAGTTCCTCGAGGTCGCCTGTAAGAATGTTTGTTAACTCAAGGTGATCGTACGTGTTGGCGAGATGTGTATTCTTGTTGTTGTGTCTTACCGAGGAGCTGACCATGGGCAACTTCGTTGAGTCTCTCAATCACGAATTTAAGTGTTAGTAGAACGCCATGGATATGGTTTTGTTTGTTATTTGACTGGCAGGCCGTTACGCTTTGGAAAATGCTCCTAATGTCCGCGAGCCACTCTTTATGCAGGAGGCACGAGCAAAGCGTGCGGGCTGCCATTTCGCGGACGTGCCAGACGGGGCTTGACAGATATGCCGCCACATGAACTTGAATTTCGTCTCGAAGCAAGTCGGGAGGACCGGCACGACGAATAATATCCAGGGCGGGGAACACAGACTCCGCCGCTGAGCCACCAGCTGCGGCTGCAGCTGCAGTAGCGGACTCAGCAAGAATTCGATGTCCAGACTGAAGCAAGTTTTTGAGAACAGCTGGTAGATTTGGGTAGCGATGATAGTGGATGCGACTGGCTTTGCCGTCCCATCCAGCTTCGATCATAGCCTTGCTCTCATGGGTGCCAAACAGGTTGTCAATGAGGCTTCGCAAGAAAATCAGGCCGCAGTTCCGAATAGCCCACACTTCAGACCGCAACCCGCTGGCAGCAAGTTCCAGACACTGAGGCAGATAAGACTCGGATTTGTTCCCTAGAGAGGACAGTAGCGAATTCTTGAAGATATCCTTGAGGCAGTTGTATGCATGGACTTGGGGAAGATTGGACCCATCCGTCTCGGACACCCTCGCTGTCTTCGCAGCAACGGTCATGAGCATGTCCATCACCTGATCAAATGTCGGTTGGGCAGCATTGGCTGCGAGAATTCCTGTAATCATCGAGGGAATTCCAGCGGACCGTCGAGTCGTTGAGCCTTGTGTGTGGATTGCATTCACTGTGCCCTCGTACCAGATTTCCAACAAGGGTTTTTCAGCCTCCTCAACTCGCAAATGCTTCGTCTGCTGACAGCAGGTAGCAAAAGTGGAGGACACCGTGGTAAAGGCACCTCTATGCCGGAGGTTAGTTAGCTGAGTGAAAGTCAAGTTCCCTATTCTTTCGAATACCTCTTTTGTGGGAATGATGAAGCCTTCCCGAGATCCGTTTCTTATAGTTAGGATCATGGCTCGCATAAGATTACTGCGAAATATTAGCGATGGCTCTAAGCAAAAGTCCACAAACTACAATGGTACGACATACCTTGACTCATGAATAGCACGGAAACTGTAACTCAAGAGATCTTTGGTATCAAGTCCGCCAACGTCCTCAAGTTCTTGGGGTAGGAGTCCTTCAGGAGAATCGTCGCATAAAATATCGCGAACAGCCGTCCATGCTCGCTCGCAACACATCACAATCTCCAGTTGGAGTTTCCTCGCATCTTCTAGTTCTGGAGCAGAAAATCTGATTTCCGAAACCACCTGCCAAGTGTGGCAAAGAGATGCAAAGTCTCCATGGAGGGGGGCACCAGCTACTGCTTGACCAAGATCACTCTCTGCCCTGGAAGTCTTGCGGCACAATTCCTGAACCATTTTGGAAAGCATTTTGAGTCTTTCTTCTCCTGACCCGAGGAACCTATAAAGCAGTTGCGATGCTTTGGAGGCACCATCAGAGTGGTCTGCTCGCGCTGTCCGACAAGCGAGTTCATTAGCGCATTGTGATAAGTCTCTGATTTCAGAGACTGGAACTTTGCTAGTCTCCAACCCAGTCAAATTCAGTCGGCGATACCTTCCATCTGCGTAGCACCTTGCTAATATTGTTGCAGATAAATCCCTGACGTCTTCGAAGGGATCCATGATCAGGTCGAATAGAACACGTGCCCACTTGTCGTCAAATCTGTCGAAGAAAAGCGACTGGTCGTCAACAGTCTCCCAAGTCTTGGAGTCCTGTCCCTCCATTCGTATAATATACATGAGGGCTTTCAAAGCCGCAATGTGTCGCTGATATGATGTTGTGGGCGTCAGTTCATCGCATAGGAAGGCAATGTACCAGTGCAAGAACTTGATGTGGTAGTCCAGACAGTATGTTAGCTGTGCCTCGGGCAACGAGATCAAATTAGATCTATAAAGAATGGGCTGTGACTGGACATCCTGGTCTGATATGACAGGAACGGTCTGTTTTTGAGCTCTGGCCTTTGCACGAGGTATACTACGCTTCAAGACATGAATAGCACCACGAACCCTCTTAAACATATCTCGAGCATTTGCAGAAATGTCAACCCTGAATTTGGCATCGGGGTCGGCGAAAAAGTTGCTCAGATGCTTCTTGAGCAGATCAAATGCAGTTGAGGAATAGGGTCGTGTAGTAGATGGTGATGTCACGAGAAGGGAAATTGCCAGAGACCGGACGTCATGGGAAGGATGTCCCAAAACACTCTCCAGAACCTTTTCATGTAGAATCACGGATGACATATTGCCTGATTCGGCATCGCTGTCACCAAAAGCTAGGCAAATATATTGTTAGCCCTGTTTCTTGGTCGAATAATCATGGACTCGTACCTGGTTCCTCGACAAGGCCAACCCTTTTACCAGTTTCCAAAGCAGCTAGCTGTAGCAGGGCAGGTACAGCCATGTTCATGTCGCTAGCTCCAGATACTGCTTGGTCCTCATTCATGCGACTCAGAAACTTCAAAGCCTCCGACCTATCAAGCTTGAATAGCGGTAAGAATATGTAATTCTTGATGGACTCAAGAAGGGCTGGTTCCTCAGCTAAGAAGTCGAGCAACCACTGATGCCAGGCATCAATACTGGGAACTACTCCTTCGTGCCGTCCCTGTCTCCAGTAACGGTACATGATTACGACTAGCCGTCCAGCTGCAGGACAGACAAAGTGCAGACGCATCCAGTGGAGGAGATGTGCCATTATGTTTCTCCATACTTCAACGCTGTCTTGGCTGTTCAATTCTGGTCGGAAGGACGCATATGTTGATTTGATATCGTCGAGGTTAATTACATCCTTGGACAGAAAGTGATCCAAGGTCTTAATCGCAGATTTCGCAACGGGCTTTGTTGAACGTCCGATCACAATCAAAACCAGGTTGTTAGTGATACCTTTCTTGATCTTTGAGACTTCCTCTTTGTTTGGATTCTTCTGGAGCAACTGAGCAACGAGATCCAGTACTAATTTCATCGAACGATGATTGTCGGATTCATTCCATTCAATGTAAAAATTGAATAACGTCAGCGTCACATCTTGCGAAAAAGCCCACTGCTTCAGATCACTCGTAAGAGACTTAGAAGCTTGGTCGACAAGCCCACAGAGTCTTACACAGGCATGTCCAGACACTGATTTCGGTTGGGCGGCATCCTTTAGAAGCTTCTCAAACAGGAAAACCGCGTAGCTTTTCAAGATATCAGTAAAAGACCTAGTTACAAACCTAGTACATTTTCTTACCTCTTTCCAACTCTTGGATCTTGTTGCTCCAACCATTTTACCAGTTCGACAGGGTTGGCCAACAACTCAATGGCCTCCGCTGGAGGTTCAAGTCCTTCCATCGCAGCCCTGCACGAACAAAAATAGAAGACTTAGATTGCGGGCGTTATTTACATGCATTTCACGACTCCCTTCGACTTTTGGCATCCAACTTCATTACTGGAAATATAAGTCTATCAAACCGCTTTCTATCAAGTTTTCGGTTCAGGCAAGTATACATACCAATCATAAATGAGACTTTTCGCGGATGATTGATTCATTGATTCTCACGTGAACTCTCACGTGAGAAACTTTTGCCCTGTTCGCAACCCCACCACACAGTGAGTGAGTGGCTGGCCGAGTCCCACATTTTCAAAAATCAGCGAAATCCCCAAAGCCCACTTTGGTTTGCGAAAACCTCTACACCAACAAGACCCTCGTCCCGATCACCATTAGATAACGTCGAATCTATTGGGAGACTGCCAAAATGTCGAAGATTACAGTCGGTTAGTCAAACTAGCGAAATTTTTCAATACGACCAAAAAAAAACTAATGAGCATCATCTCATGAGTTACTGTCGTATCCGTGGCATTTACGAATCATCGCTAACAGAAATCTGCTATAGCTAATGTCCGGACGCAAGTCGCCGATCTCTTGGAGTACTCCAACGAGACCAAGAAGCGCAACTTTCTGGAGACCGTCGAGCTTCAGATCGGCCTGAAGAACTATGACCCTCAACGTGACAAGCGTTTCTCTGGCACCATCAAGCTGCCCTCCATCCCTCGCCCCAACATGGCCATCTGCATCTTGGGTGACCAGCACGATCTTGACCGTGCCAAGCACGGTGGTGTCGACGCCATGTCTGCCGATGACTTGAAGAAGCTCAACAAGAACAAGAAGCTTATCAAGAAGCTGGCTCGCAAGTATGACGCTTTCGTCGCTTCTGAAGCCCTCATCAAGCAGATTCCCCGTCTCTTGGGTCCTGGTCTGTCCAAGGGTAAGTACTGAGAACTCTTCACCGCCCTTCATGAGAGGAGCTGGTCACTGACAATTTTATTCCACAGCCGGCAAGTTCCCTACCCCCGTCTCTCACGCCGATGACCTCACTGGCAAGATCAACGAGGTCAAGTCCACCATCAAGTTCCAGCTCAAGAAGGTTCTCTGCATGGGCGTCGCTGTCGGAAACGTCGGTATGGAGCAGGAGCAGTTGATTGGTAACATTATGTTGGCTATTAACTACCTCGTCTCTCTGTTGAAGAAGGGATGGCAGAACGTTGGCAGCTTGACCATCAAGGCCTCCATGTCTCCTCCTAAGCGTCTGTACTAAGCGGCCTTGCCCTTACGGTTGACTGCTTACATTAGGGATGCTTTGTTTGGGTAAACTAAACAGAGCGAGCTTAGTAGAATACCGCAGAAATGGAGTCAAGTTTCTGAAGCTTCGCATAATCTAATTTTCTGCGACCGTGACCAATTTGTAGTCCTGTGTCCCACCACCTGAAGCCAAATCATGATGCATGAGTTGTCATCTTGAAAGTGGAAGTGAGTGATCAATGCTTGCACGCCGCTGAGGGTTGCACATCGCAAATCCATGCAATTCTTTAAAATGTATGATCAGTTCTATTTTTGTTTTCGCTACTTGACTCAGTTTGAACAGCTTTTGGTTACCCTCCACGCAATCAAGCCCCGACGGCCAACCACTCTGGATAAAGTTTTCCATATACCATCATCGCCGAAATCAAGGTCATCCAAGTTCAGATGCTTCCTGTAACGCCAAACTTCCCGGAATCGCAAGCCTTGCAAACCCTTGTTGGGCAGATAGGGATCTAACCATGAGGCGGATGCCGGTGCGATAAGATACGTCCCGTTCTTCTCTTTTAGGTATTCCTGATTCCGTCGGTCGGCTGGCGTATCGCAAGTGGCGAGCGCGGCAAGTTGCTCGAGCAACGCCTCCCCTTTTAGACCCATGACATCCCTAGTCTGTAAAACCTCGTTCTTACCATTAAGAAGCCAGATCGGGGGGGTGTAAGTCTTCCACCAGATAGCATGTGTTGCGTCAGGCTGGTTGCTCATAAAGACTTGCCCAGGAATAACACCACCCTGATGGTAGGTGCCCATCAACACCCCAAAGAAGAGGTTGAAGACAATCCATGCTGCAGCCCAAGTTCGCATCATTGTCTTGCTCTTTGGCAGTTCGACTGATGAAAGGATCAGGGGTACGGTTGGAAGGAGAAAGCGGGCTTCTTGATGCGGGAATATCGACAAGACGATAAGTCCAGAAATCGCGGAATATAGCCGCAGCGAAAGGTGAGGCTTGGTGAAAAGCAGCACAGTCGCAGGCCCAAGCAGCTGCGGAAGGTTCGCTGCTATGTGCTGATACCACGGATGAACTCCATGTTGGGCAAGGTTTGTAGTATCCGAGTTGTATAGGAAGAAGTTGAGCGGAGTAATGGTAGGTCTCCAGATTAAATCGGCCCAAGTAACGGGCTCTGTAGAGTAGAAGGCGGTATCCAGCGCGATAGCTATTATTGTAGTAATTAAGGCAGCCGAAGCCAGGGCCGCAAAAGACAGAGGTCTATGACGAAAGGTCAGCGATATGCTATAAAGGGTAATTTTGTACAGGACCAAAGAGGCGACTTACTTATGCAAGAAGTGGGATATCAAGCGAAAACCAGGGATCAACAAGAAGGCTGGAAAAGTAATCCGATTAAATATACCAAAAACGGCGACAATGCCGAGGACCGTTGACGATAAAAGCGACGATTGTTGCTGTCAGCATAAAAAAAAAGGGTCAGTAAACTGCTTACATGGCACAAGGTAGATCTGTCAGAGGTGACATACTCGAGTGTCCACAATACGCTGAATCAAAACCAAACTCCAAGCTACCACCAAAGTTTCCACCGAGTTCGAAAACGTGTGCGTCTGATATGTCCATGTCACATAAGACGATGCAACCAACAACACAGCAACACGACGATGTCGCGGCGACGGTATCAGTTCGTGGAGCGCCCAATCCTCCAAGACAAAGCTGATTAAAAACATAAGCACCCGCAAGGCCCAAAATACAGTGATGGGAGGGATTTCGCCATCTTGTCCGTTACCGATCCATAGCCATCGTAGCAGTAGCATAGGAAGCCCATAGACGGGCCATAATGGGAAGACGCTCCGGATCGGCTGCTCGCTCGTGAATTCCCAAGTCCTTCGAACAGGGTAGCTGAAAATTTGGCCTTAATTTCGAAACGATGTATAAGTTAGCCAACAGATCCTCTCACAAGGGTCTCCAGGGAGTCATGCGCCAGGACCAAAAGATGATGCTATCTACCGATCCTGGGGCGCGCGCCGTGTCACGTCCCGCCAATTAGGCACTAAGCAAGTTGACAGGCACTTGGCATATGGGCTGACCGAGGGAAAGTGGCATTGCGCAAGCGCAATAGGGAGCAAAACTCACCAGCAATGACCTCAGGGCCTTGAAAGTTCTCGTCGGGATGTAGGTAGCTGGGTGACAGGGCGAACCACAGTCGTATCAGAACAAGCAGCAGGTAAGTACGCCGCCACATCGTTCAGTAGCCGTGTTGCGCGGCCGTCGATGGCATAGCAAGTGTAGGCTTGGTGAGTGATTGACAGAAAATAAAATACATGAGAGATAAAGAGGTCGGCAAAGTCAATGTGATATGGACGCTTCCAGAGCGGTGACGGGCAAAGGCAAGTTGGCGATGTGGCACTCGCTGAAGTGCTATCGAGCGGAAAGGAGGGCGGATTAATACTAGATGAAACGGAGTATATGTCGGGTGGTAACACAGCAGTTCGCATGAGTCGAAGCTGATGGTCTAGTTCGGTCGCGCCATGAGCTCTGATGTCGGAAACGTGCGTATAGTCGAAGGGGCAAAGAATTAGTTACACTGCACCCAGAGCAAAAGAAGGTAGAGCACCCCGTGGATAGGCAAACAATTAATAAATTTGTCAACGCGTGCGAGTTTGGGCACGATTTGAGTTACGACACGCTGACATTGGAGAACCATCAGAAAATTGTTGACATGGGGGCAGGGGAGCAGGCCATGGGCGGAATCAGGGCTGAATGGCCAGGCTGGCAGCCAGCAGCCAGCAGCTAGCACTGGCACCTGGCACCTGGCACCTGACGAGAGGCCGTCAGGATAATAAAAGGGGCCGAATGACCTCATCACACCGGACAAGACTAAGCCGCTTACTCTAAGGATCATAACGCCAGCTACATATTACGGACGGTTAGTTACACTTTTCCATTTACTTTTCGTCATTTGCTTCGCCATTAGTCTTTGTCTCTATTTCTTCGCTTCCATGCTATAACTATCCCCCAATTACCTACACTATGCCCATATCCGCAAATGCAGGCTCCAGCGCGCGCAGGATGGCTTGTGGTCAAACGTGCATGCAGACAGGACTCCGTAAGCCTAGCATGAAATGCAGACAGAACATGTTTGGAACAAGGGGCCTTCATTAATATTAATAATTAATAAGAGGCGAAAAGAACTTGAATATTCCACCAACACAACAAGTCCGAACAGGCAATGGTGCAAGGGGTTGCCACCCAAAAAGCACACCACTTCAGATTGGCAGAAAAAGTTTCGTGGCGTCGAGTCTCCAACAGAGTGAGCCGTCTCCTACAGAAGGGCAACCATGCCGCCAAGAATGCTCGTGGTCCCCGGTCGCTAATCATGGGCAGAACCGACGCTAGGCCAGAGACGGTATCGAGCTCAGGGGGAGCTGAGGAAGCATTGAGCCTTCAAGGCCTGGACAAACACCAAAGGCTCCTTCGACCAACATGGCGCCACTCCAGGGCCTGAGGGCGTGGCAACTAGTTAGTCGGCAATCTAACGTTCCAGGAGTGGCCAGATTATAACTACCATGCGGGGGACAGTTTAACTGAGCCATGTCGTCCACATTGTCCAATTGACCCTTTTTAATTCGAACGGCCACCACAGATGCAATTAAAGTTCATTATTAATAAAATCTATTATCTAAATAGCTATTTAAGCTATATGATAGTTTTGCTTTTTTTTTTTTTTTTTTTTAAATCTTGTTTTTGGTCGCTAAGGCATTAATCTCTTGCGGAGTTAATGCTACCTCGATGGCTCAGTTAAACTGTCCCCCGCTTGACTACTCCGTAGCATTGCTGGACTCTGAGAGAAATGGCGGATTGGAGGGATGGGTCCAGAGTATCAGTTGATGCAACATCAGTCCATTGCTGCAGACGCAACACTCAGAGCCGAGTTTACAGGGTCAACACCTGAGAGGAGGAAGCCAATCAATCCCAAGCCCCTGTACCAAAGTGAAAAGTAGCGAGAATATTGGGGATCTTGTTGGCGTGGTAATCGATTAGTTCCGGTTATCTCGGCAGAATTTCAATCAAACCGGATGTGCTGAGAGACTATGTAATAAAGGTGTACGTGCCTCATGTCGAGGCTCTCGATGCCGCAAGGCGCCTCAATAAAAGCCACTTCTTCGTGCAGGGATGTGTGAGACGACCAGTTACTCTGCAGTCCGTATTTATAGATAGACATGCGGAGTACTCCGTACTCCGTAGAAAACCGATTTTTTATCTCAATTCGTAATTTTACAATAGATGCCTGCTATACCCCCGTCTGGGACAGTTCGGGTGCCAACATGGCTGTGCATCACGAAACGCATATGCCATTCATACAAACTACCAAGTCTTCAAGGCTTGGATGCGCACAGCTTAGGCATTGCTATAAAATGATAGCAATAAAATCTCGAATTCGTGTCGAGTGGCCTGCGTGGCGGCGGCCACCTAGGATGATTGATCACCTAGCCACTGCAGCAGCAAGATGCGGCTGACACTTAGTTTTCGTTCTGGCATCCACAAACGAGTCGTAGGATTTCGTCCCGGTTGGACACCAAACTCGCTCTGCTGCAATACTATCATATAATCCAAATCCTCACCAGCTAAATACTTCTTGTCCAACGGTACAAGGGCTTCACCATGCATCGCGGAATCTTGCTATGTTTCTGTCTCGCCTGGTTGGCTCGAGCTTCTCTGCCGTGGGGCTCCGCCATCACAACTCCAGTCATCAAACGATCAGACTCAGTATCTTTTGACCCGCTCGCCGTTCTTGCCATTCTCTGGAACCCGCGTGCTTCTGTGAGCGCATCGCGACTCTATGCTCAGCCTTACCATAAACGCTTTCGATGGCCGCATCTGATGCAAATTGGGGCCGTGACGGTGCCCGTCTCCGTGTTGGTGGGACACCTCACACGCAATTACCGTTCTACCCACCCAGCGCTTGAGATGTTCATGGGCAATGTTGACAAGCTCAATGTCAAGTCTACTATTGGCAAAGTGATCAATTTATTCCCAACATTACCTCTAAGTAGCAACGAGTCGAGCCTTTCTGACTCGCTGGCGTTTCGACCCTCAAGACATCCAGGGAACGACATCAGGATAATTTCTTTGCTTTGGTCCGGTAAAGGGTCATCTCTAGACGGGTCTGGGCCGGAAACGCGGGCAAGTGCGTCTATCCGAGGCTGGTTCATCTGTACACTCGTCTTCCGCCTGACTGAGCTGGGCATGGGACTGATCATAGCGTGCGGGTTGACGTTCAGCGTTCTCCTGGCAGACATGTGGGGGGTCTTTCTCTTTGGATCTTATATGCTGCATTGGGTCGCCTCCACGATGGTGTCTGTGTGCCAGCTTATCCAGTCAGACACGTGGAAAGATCTAAACATTCGAGAAGACAACAACATCGTCTACGCCGTCTTTGAGCGTCCGTCTGGCGGGTGGGTCGTGTTCAAAGGAACCCAAGAGACAATGGAGAGATGGGCCCGAACCTCATGGTTGTTTGTTGGTACACCATGGCACCGCCTCGTCCACTGGTTATGGATGGTGACGGGGCTCCTTGCGGCTCTAGCCTCAGTAGCAAATATGGTCAACATGAACGGCTACATACAGCTTGGATTCCTCGGCATGCTTGTGTATGGCTCTGTGGCAGAGCTCTGGCTCACGGTCGTCGATCAAATTTTCCAGGCAGATTCACTGAGCTTTCTTGGACCGTTCAGCACACATACAGTGCATTCAAATGACAAGAAATACAAAAGTGTCATACAGGCGAGCTTGGGCCTTGACGCTGCTAATCGAATCGGGCCATTAAGTTGGACTAGCTTGGGCCTTTTGCCAAAGAGAGAGCCTTTCCCAGCTCTCGAGCGGGTAGTCGCGACCCTCCTTGGTGCCGCTGAACTGGACGAAGCTCGGCTGGAACAGGCGCTGCAGGAATTCGATCAGTCATGTAAAGACTTGCCTCAGGAGGACCATGATACACGTCAAGGCATACGGGATGAGATTGAAAGAGTCTGTGGAGAACGGCTCGATGAGCGGAGAAGCAAGGCTCACGTTGCAGTGGGACTCCCAGTGCCGGTATAAAGTTTAGTTCACAGCCATCAAATGCGGATGCAAAGTAATCACTTCATCAAGAATAAAGTCGAAATCTACTTTATGTGGACGCATTAGACTGAAACTCATGTGTAGTGCAGAAATCGTGCAAAGCGAAAGCGCACTGCAATAGGCTTCATGTCCAGTCTGATACCTGCCGGCATCTGTGTGCGACCAAAGAAGAAGCAACCTGTAGAGGGGCCCTGGGTTTAACCTTGCTGGTATAGGTACTCTGTTCTAACGCAACCAGCTGAACTCTGTATGTGATTCATCCTGTGATATTGGTCACAGTAAGGTGAACTCAAACTGTCCGACGCTCCGGTTTCCCAGTCGGGCCGTATCATAGGTGCGACTAAAAATAAACTACCACAGTACATCGTAAGAACTGAACAGTATCAATACAACTCAAAGGATTGGTAGTTATAATGGGGGGGCATGAAATTTTTGCACGCCTTCAGGCATCTGCCACTCTAGCAAGTATTCAAAAATTTTGTACCACACACTGTATGGAGTAGTAAGTAAAGGACGTCAAGCAGCAAGGCTGAAAGTTAAGATGCCAAACGCTTGACCTGTGCTGTCTTTTGATTCGACAACCTTGCCCCACTTGCAAACGTGCAGGTGTGGCCTTTGTTCCAAGCGCTTTGGAACATACTCTCGGCCTCGCTGTTAAAGTTACGTCGCCAAGCACTGTGCTTAGGTAGCCTTTGTATAAAAAGGCCATGAATTTAGTGACCACCTCTTCACATCGTCGCTTGAAGGAATCACTCTGCCAGTTTGTGAGTCGCAATTAAGTTTTTTTTTTTTCTTAGTTTTTTTTCAAAGCCTCCATCTGCATGTGCATCCCGAGCAAACAAAGCAACACAGCCCGTTCACTAGGTTCAGCAGCACAGCACAACAGTCAGCAGCAGCATCCCACCGAACCCCGCCTAGTTGTTGGCGCTTCCTACCTCTCACGCTACTTTAACCTTCCAACCAACTTAGCATTTTTGATCCTCAACTCATCCTTCTCAGTATAAAAAGGTCGATCGCCTCTGCCACTTCGAGGAACAGCGACTCTACACACCGGCTTCATTTCTCATTTATATCTACTGCATATCTCTCTCAACTTCAAAACTCTCACAATGGCCGAAGCGAAGGCTACCAAGGTTTGGCTGTCGTCCAACGATCAAGCAACGATCGAAGTCGGTAAGTTATCAAGAACAACGCTCGGTGTGTGACCCAAAGAGGCTCTCTAAATCTAATTGATTTACAGATCGCGCTGTTGCTGAACGCTCGGTGCTCATCAAGAACATGCTTGATGATATTGGCGATGACCACATCACTGAAAAAAACCCCATTCCCATCCTCAATGTACGTGGAGTCGTCATCTTCCAAGACGTGCACGAGATGAACTGACATGAGAGTAGGTCAACGAGGCTGTTCTTCGCAAGGTTATTGAATGGTGCGAACACCACCGAAACGATCCTCCCCAAGCCCAAGATGACGAGTCTGATGGTCGTCGACGGACCACCGACATCGAAGAGTGGGACCAAAAGTTCATGCAGGTTGATCAGGAGATGCTTTTCGAGATTATCCTTGTAGGTGGCCCTAAACTTTCGTTCCCGCCTTTATTTGGCGGAAACTTGCGTTTTCACATAAATTAACAACAATACGAATAGGCATCCAACTACCTTGATATCAAGCCTCTTCTTGATGTCGGCTGCAAGACTGTTGCCAACATGATTAAGGGCAAGTCTCCAGAGGAAATCCGCAAGACATTCAACATCACCAATGATTTCACCCCTGAGGAGGAAGAGCAGATTCGTCGCGAAAACGAATGGGCGGAAGACCGGTAGTTATTCCAGGGCAGTGTCGGGGGCTTCCGGTTGAATTTATTGGCTCTAAATTGTAGCCCGTCGTGATCTTCTTAGGGCTCACATTGCAGTGCAATCCAGGCGTTTATGGGACTGATTTGAACGGAATGGACGGTTTAATTGTTGCACCTCGCTTACGGGCACATGTGCCTTAGTTCTTGAGTAACGGAGCCAATGACAAGATGTTTCCACCTCCAAATATATCATTCATTCCAGATAGTTAATTTCTATGTTTGAAGCACTCGTTTGTTTAGGCTGCAGTTTCACAGGTTCAGTGCAGCACAATCAAACTCAGTAGTAGGGGTTTAAAACCCGCCCCATTTAAAGAACAAATATATCATTATGTTTACTCATGCAAAGTCAGGCATATGTGAACAATGAAAAACTGGCAGATGGTACGAACACGGAGACATTTCACTCCATCTTTTTAGTGAGACACCAGGATCGACCGCATGATATAATGGCTGAGCTTTTATTTCATAGTATTCCCTATTCATTTGGGATATCAAAATCTGTGCATCCCATTCCATATAACCGACCGTGACATGCAGTAATGGCGAGAAGTCGACATAACAAGGCCATCAACCTTCCCTATGTTCAGCGCATAAGCATTTCTCCCCGGGAGCGCTCCGAGCAGCACACATCATCCTCCAATACATTCTAGTTTCATCCATCCATCATGAAGCCATGGCTATAAAGTAATGTTGTCGGCAACAAATCGATGGGTAGAGGCAGGATCGAAAGGCGAGTTGTTTAGATGCCAAGGCGGGTCTTTCTCCAGTGCCGTCTCTTAGCATTGTAACTGCATCATGGTTAGCAAATATATGTCACGCATTTCAGTGCCGATGCACGAATCTCGGCTTTGCCTGCGAAGATCATGGAGACAAGTTGGATTGATTCGTTGGTTCTGGAAAGATGATATTTTTCGCCGCGGGTGAGGGGAATGCATACCGGACGTTGTTGTTGGTTCGGAGTCTAATCCATTGGGGCACAGGGCGATTCTGCTTCTGTGCCTTGGCAAGCTTCTGCTTGGTACGGAAAGACTTGTGGCTCTATAATACAGGGAAAAAGTCAGTCCATGTTGTTCTCTTGTTCGATTTAGCAGACAATTATGCAGTCCCCTGGCGACCAGCGCAAAGTGCCCGAAATAAAAGAAATAGCTCTCGAAAGAGTACAGTTATTCTCATGGCATGAGCGGCAAGTCGTGGATGGCTGCAGCAGGGCGGCGTACCGGCATCTTGGTTGGCTTTGCGTGTCGAGTCGTCTGGTGATTGTGCAAATCGTGGAGTTTGAGACTGAGAGGATTTTTGACCCGCACCAGAGGGCGAGAAACCCTAGCGAGGATTGTGCGGCTGGAGTGGGAATGAGGGTGGAATGCTGTGGCGAGGGATTTGTGCCTAAGGCTACAATGGCTGGTTGGTGTGTGTGTGTGTGTTGTGTGCATGAACCCGAACGCCACAAAGGCACTGATGCGAGCAGATCACATGACCCTCCCAAATACTAACTTGGCTGGCTAGTTAACAGGTGGACGGACAGAAGCAAGGAGTGTACGGAGTAGACAAAAATGCTGTTGAGTGCACAGTCAGGTCATATGCTCGTTTCATTGTGTCTCCCACTTAGTAACAGCCAACCACAGCCTAGGGCGATGCTTCCCTCGGCCTGTCCCCAGGACATCGTTGAAGGAGGTTCCAGAATAGGGGATGAGATGCATTTGTAATTCACACCTTCCCCTCTCCATCAGAAACCTTTTATCACGAACATTGCGTCAAGGATACACGAAAAGCGAGCAACCATTTTTACTTCTCGGATTTCGACTCTCCCTTTCGTGTCCCCGTAGTTGATTTCGGGGTTTTTTTTTTGGATCCGAGCTCCCTGGCTGGCCTGTCCGCGTGAGGTTTGTTCCCGAAGCAGGTGACGCCGATCTCCGATCTCGAAGTCTACCAACACGCATCTCGTTATTTTCCTTGACGACTTTCAACTTGAGTATCACATCCAGTCACCATGGGTGCGGGAATTTCATGGCTTTCAGGCTTGCTGTGGGCGAAGAAGGAGATAAGAATATTGATCTTGGGACTTGTATGTAGCTAGTCGCGCATGGCATGTGCTCTGATGGAGCAACGTTTCTAACTAACGGTTTGTGGGTAGGATAATGCTGGCAAAACGACGTTGCTTTACAGACTGAAGGTGATTTCATAACAGAGAACTTCGTTCACCGTGAAGGAACATCATCTAACCCGTTTGCAACAGATTGGCGAAGTTGTCACCACGATACCAACGATCGGTTTCAATGTTGAGTCGGTGACGTACAGGAATCTCAACTTTAACGTTTGGGTATGCATAGCTTGGTTTTCACAAGGACGAGGCTTGGAAACCATAAACGGGGGCTAACGTCACGACAGGATCTTGGTGGTCAAACAAGCATCCGGCCGTATTGGCGATGCTACTACGCCAACACAGCAGCCGTCATTTTTGTTGTCGATTCAACAGATATCGAGCGATTACAGACCGCAGCCGAAGAACTTGCAGCAATGCTGAATGAAGAGGAGCTTAAGGACGCGGCTTTATTAGTCTTTGCCAACAAGCAAGATCAGCCCGGCGCCAAGGGAGCGGGTGAAATCTCGGAAGCTCTGCGCTTGGGTGAGCTGCGCGACAGAAACTGGAGCATCATGGCGTGCTCCGCTGTGGATGGCAGCGGAATTAATGAGGGCATGGATTGGTTGGTGGTAAGTCGAAAAGCTGTCGCACACAATCCAAGGAGATTTTGAATATACAATAGTTACTAACATTCATGTCTTCCACAGCAAACCGTTAATCAAGAATAAAGCATGGCATAATTCGAGCTTATTTCCGTTTTCGATCGCTTTTAACAATTTTAATTTGTAACAATACAACGACGTGATGATAAGGACACCTCATGGTTCCGTCGCACCAAAGTAGACAGCAACACGCCTCATGGGAAGAGAAGGGGGGGCGCCTTCGACGACAAGGACAAAAAACCCGTCATATAAGGGTTCGTGCAATTCGATAATGCAGCGAAAAAGTCGGGACAGCTAGGTCATGGCAAGCACGATGCAGCGATGTGTCGTGGAAATACTACTTACAAGTACGATACTTTAATAATAGAGTTGGGTCTCGCTGAGGTCCCTTCTAGTTCTTTACATACCTAAGGACAACATTGATTGACTTGTTCGACTTGGCTAAACGAAGTCGATGTATTGCAGATGCAGCAATTGTTGTCCGCACGAGCCCGAAGCAGACATGAGGGTACCGGAATCTGATCTTGCTAGGGTTCATTAATCATCTCAGACCAAAACCTGCACTTAACCATCTGATGAAGATGTCATGATTGCGTGAGCAGAAACATGGATGGGGTCAAGAACAGAGCCATTGTGCGATCCACCTCGACAACATGTTTGTCAATCGTGAATGGATGGGTAGTATCTTTCACCAAACAATTCACAGCGAAGTTAGGCTCCGGAATCTTGCACTACCGATGTCGGGCATCTAAATTGCCACAAGTGTTGATTTGAAATACCAGAGGGCAATGGCCGGCAGGAAAACGGATCAGGTTTGTAGGCAGGATCCCGTCCAGTGCCGTTCCAAGGCCCGTCTGTCATCGCACTTCGCGTCAGTGCAACGAACTGTAAAGTACTCGATACAAGTGACAATAAGAATGCATGGTAACTGGAGTCACAATGACAACTAGTTACTGTAAGCACAGCCATTAAAACATAGTTATATAACTAGGACCGCGGTGTATGCTCGATGTCGGTCCAGACCCGACCCTTCGTTCATCAGTCCATGTATTGTGTAACTTGTCGACGTCACCGCCTTCGCTACGTCCATTTTTCAAAGGCAGCCCGTTATCACACCCTATCCATGACATCAACGATTTCGAGCATGATCACTGGATGGAAACAAACTCGATACGGGGCCGGCTTAACCGCTGGTCCAGTCAAAAGTCAATAAGTTGCATGCCTGCACGCTTTTGTCTACCCACCAAAATATGTGTACCTTCCGGGTGATTGGTATGACGTTCAATCGAGTAACTAACTACTGGTAGTCTCGTGCGAGTCTATGGAGGAAGCTGTGGATTATGTGCCCCACCTATCGAGTGTATTTTTCTCTTATTGCCCACGCACGACACGACGAATGCCTTGAAGAAGAGCGTACAGCATTGCACACCGTCTAATGAGTCTGATGAGGTATATGTTACGGAGTGGAGCGAAAGGGCTGCGTGCTTACTTGTATTGTTGAAGCAAGCTCCGGTCGACCCAGCACAAATACTTGTAGTTATTCGGTCCACAGAACTGCCCCGTAGAGAATAATAGCTTTCATGTAGTACGTCTACATCATGATTCGACCGCCAATTCTCCACTGTCTACTCCGTAAACCCGTCTGAACCGTCTCATAATTCGGTACTTCATTCCTCTTGGATCAGGCCTTGATTGGATTAGGAGATAACTAACTAACTAGGTGAAAGACTGGGCTGGATCTGCTCAACCGCCTATGGTGGCGCGACAGGGGGTGGGGAGGCGCAAAACAAACGATGTTCATGTGTGATGACGCCCCGTCGAACATTACCAATTACATTCAAAATCAGCGCTCATTCATGGAGGGACGGTGGTCTATATGTCGTTGGCTAATGTCGTTATGATGGATGATGGATGATGGATGATGGATGGATGGGGCATAGACCACGGAGATGAAGTATATATATCTAGTAGACCCCCGCTGTCTTGACCCTGCCGAGTCATGAAGCTGGGAGGCTAGAAATCGGCTATTCGTTTCTCATGTTCTTCTCATACTAGTATTCTTTTCCATTATTCTTCTCCATATTCTTCTCCATATTCTGCAGCTCTGGTTTCTGCAGCTACCTGCCGACCAGAAGCTCAGCCACGACCAGTTCAACTCATTCCCAGCTGAGTACAGCTCGCTTGATTGGTATTGAAGTAGCTTTCCGCAGGGCTTGGATACGAGCTTCAGCATCCTCTCTCTCACAAGACAACGAATAAGTGACGCATTCGAAGCTCCTGTCATAGAAAGCTTATATCGTCAAAATGGGTGCCAACGACTCTGGCTCAGGCTCAAGCTCAAGCTCTACCTACAGGTACAACGAGAAGCCCGTCTACACGACGTCCAATGGCGCGCCGATCAACAACCCCGAGGGATGGCAGCGTCCAGGCCCCATGGGGCCTTTATTGCTGCAGGACTTTCATCTAATTGATGCTCTGGCTCATTTCGATCGTATGTGGATAATCCTGTTCTTCTTCTTTCCCTCCTCGTTCCCCTCCTCGTTCCCCTCCTCATTCCCCTCCTCCTCCTCCCAGCAGTCTCAATGAAGGCCTGCCCAAATATCACTGCAATCATCTTCTTGAGCTGCCTAAAACATTATACGATCCAACTCAAAGAACGTCCTCAATGCTAATTCGACCCTCCCGTTACAAGGCGAGCGTATTCCTGAGCGAGTCGTCCACGCCAAGGGAGCCGGCGCATACGGCGAATTCGAGGTCACCCACGATGTCACGGACCTCACGTCCATGAACATGCTCGGCCAGGTGGGCAAGAAGACGCCCCTCGTCATGCGGTTTTCCACCGTCGGCGGCGAAAAAGGCTCCCCGGACTCGGCTCGTGATCCTCGAGGTTTCGCCGTCAAGTTCTACACAGAGGAGGGCAACTGGGACATGGTCGGCAACAACACGCCCATCTTCTTTCTGCGGGATCCCACCAAGTTCCCGCTCTTCATTCACACGCAGAAGCGCCATCCGCAGACCAATCTCAAGGACGCCACCATGTTCTGGGACTACCTCTCCACGCACCAGGAGGCCATCCATCAGGTCATGATTCTGTTCTCCGACCGGGGGACGCCCTACTCGTACCGCCACATGAACGGCTACTCGAGCCACACGTTCAAACTCACCAAGCCGGACGGCAGCTTCGTCTACACCCAGCTGCACTTCAAGACAGACCAGGGCAACAGGACCTTCACCGACGCCGAGGCCGGCCAGATGGCCTCGGAGAACCCGGACTGGCACACGCAGGACCTGTTCGAGGCCATCCAGAACGGCGACCACCCCAGCTGGACCATGTACCTGCAGGTCCTGACGCCCGAGCAGGCCGAGAAGTTCCGCTGGAACATCTTTGATCTCACCAAGGTCTGGCCCCAGGGCGAGGTGCCCCTCCGCCCCGTCGGCAAGCTCACGCTCAACAAGAACGTCGAGAACTACTTTGCCGAGATCGAGCAGGTCGCCTTCTCGCCGTCCCACGTCGTCCCCGGCATCGAGCCCTCCATCGACCCCGTCCTCCAGTCCCGCCTATTCTCCTACCCGGACACCCACCGCCACCGCCTCGGGACGAACTACCAGACCTCCATCCCCGTCAACAAGCCCCTCAACGCCTTCAACCCCTTCCAGCGAGACGGCAGCATGGCTGTCAACGGAAACTATGGCTCCAACCCCAACTACCCCAGCTCCTACCGCCCGCTGACCTACAGGCCCGTCCAGCCCACAGTCACGCACGAGCATTGGTCCGGTGCCGCCGTCCACGACCTCTTCGGAGACGTCACAGACGAGGATTTCGTCCAGGCGAACGGTCTGTGGGAGGTCCTCGGCCGCACGCCTGGACAGCAGGACAACTTTGTCTCCAACGTGGCCGGACACTTGGCCGCTGCGCATGTCGACACGCGAAACAGAACATACGACATGTTTAAGAAGGTGAATGGTAGCCTGGGGAAGGCTATTCAGGATCAGACGGAGAAGAAGGTGGCGAGTTGAACAAATGCCTAAATATGACCACCATCATCACCACACTGCACCATGGAAGAAGTAAAGATACAAAAGAAGGAGAAGTGCAAACAAAGAAACGAAAAATGTATGTATGTTTGTATGTAATTTCACCACCAAGCTTGGGAATATTTTTTTTTTATTCTTGGCTAGAATAATATGCCGTTTGGACTTTTACCCATTTATGATTGTTATTTTCGTATCATGTCACTCGGTACAGTGCTATTCGTCATGGAAGTTGCCATGTGTGCGACAATAAAATTACCCTAAATCTGGAGGACTCCGGTGATTATATATGTGTTAGCACATACGACGATAATAAAACAAACAGAACGGGGCATTTTCTAGGCATACAAATATGACTCGATGGTGGCGGGGTGTGTACTCCCAGAACTTTTTAGTTTGCACACGCTACGCGTCTGTGGGTTATATTCTTGTCAGAAATAAAATACACGTGTAATACGCCTACACAGGCATGTGCCTACATGGGGTAAGTATATTGTTGAACGTGTACGATTTGCATACCACACGGGCAAGAAAATAGTAATTCTGGACTGCATTCACTTCCGTCACACTTTCAGTCTACGTGATTAACTTAGAACAGGTTGTTCGTATTTAGATTAACTATAATACCGCAACGACTAAAGAACGAGTAGGGATCCCCCTTTGCAGCAGCGGTGCGCTTGTCCTTGTATATATAGAAGCCAGATACGTGCGAAACGTATACGAACCAAGCCCAAAATAGAGCGAGGGAATCCTATTCACCTCCCTCGTCTCTTGGTACGTCGCACGTATCTGAATTAAACTATCCAGCATCTCATTGTGCTCACAAACCTGCGCTGCAGACTAGGGGCTGAGACGGTGCCGGGTGCGCTGTTCTACAACGGCCGGGATACGTCAGCCCGCTTGTGGCGGAGAAACTCCTCGACTACTTCACCATCGTATATACGGCTAGAGCTAAGCTAGTACGTGATATTAACGGCTGCATAGCTGAGATGAGTCTGTTCGTAGTGAGATGAACTACTTGATTGCCTGTCATTACTGTCAACCACACCCGATGTTTCGGCTCGGTTCAAACTCTTAGACTGCAAGTAAAGTTCATTTGCTGTCTATTCATCATGTAAACCGGCCGTCTCTGAAAGAACGGGACTGAATCAGAGAAAGCAACGTCGGGCGAAGAAAAGAGCTCGGGGCAGAACGGCAAGATAAAGACGCCGTGCCAACGACCACTCTGCGCAGCAGATGGCGTCAACACGGCCCAGCTCTTCGGTGCATACCCGTGAGCTACCTTCACTCTCCCGTTGGTTAAGTATCCAAAACCCCGACTAGCGGGTGGATGCAAAAATATTGGTCCCATTAACAACCAGTGCCAGGCCAGCTTGGGAACATATTCTCGATAAGAATTCCCAGGCTGGCCGCATGACGAAATAAAAGTCTTTATAGCACAACGGCAAAGTGGAGGAGATAATTCAAGTCCAGAATCCAGTCCAGAAAAAAATAAATCTCCTCCTTTCATATATTGACTAGGTGGGCGTATCGCAGGGTACCAGAAAAGACGACGTCATTCGGCGTCAAGCCAGACATAATCGTCCTTCTGGAATGAACCCAGAGTTTTGATCGTGTTCCCATTATTGTCGTCAAGTATTCGTAGCTCGTTGTTATTATTCATTCGTCAAGACAGGAACAAAAAAAAAAACCAGGAAGAAGTTGAAGTGAGCGTTAGTTTTGGTGTTTGACTGAAGGGGTATCATCCGTAGAAAATCTTATACAAGCCGCATAGTAAATATGGGCAAAGGGTAAAGTCGAAAAAGAAGATGTAGAAACGAAGTATCGGGGAATAAAGAATCCAGTGAAGGAGTCTGCCTCGGTCCGTGCCGAGTGATGTGCATTGCTGCATATTCCTCTTAATCTTTAACCCAAAAGACACCCAAACAAAGAGAATTGTAATAAGAAGAAAACATGCAGAATTCGGGAAAAGAAGGAAAGTCGCAAACCGCCTGTAGTTGCTGATCAAGGTCCCTGCCCAATTGCGTCGAAAGCCTCCCGGTTGTAAATGAAGTTATGTCGGATTTAAATCGGACGGGACCATAACCAACCCAAAGAATAAAAAAAACAGAACAGGGTACAGGGGAATATCAAATGAAAAATTGCTCCCAAGAAAAACAAATTGAAACCGCTGTGCTTTCCAGAAGAGTGGTATTGCCGAGCTTGTTCGAACTCCTTTCCCAATGCAAAAAATGTTGAAAAATATGAACGCCGATTTCAAATGCCGGTTCGAGAATGTGGATCTATGTCGCTGAATATCAAGACTGTAATATTTGCAGGATGGCTGGCTCTTTCCCATGTTCACAAGAAATGACGAAGCGCAATAGCGTATTAAGATGACGACGTCGTCGTCACTTTATAACAGTCCGCCGTAGTTCGTTGTGGTTGTCACATTATGGTCGCGTACTCCTGGTAGCGATCCCAGCCGAAACCGCCCATGCCCATGCCTAAACTGACACCACATTGCGAGGACGCAAGCATGCTTGGAAGAGGTAGCGCCGCGGGCATAGGAGCTGTGATGGGCGGTGAAGTGAAATAAAACGCGGCTGTAGATTGCGGTTGGCTGTATGCTGGCTGCGTATATGATGGCTGGGTGAACGCTGGAGTGGGAGATGACATTTGCACCTCACTCATGCCCATGGCAGCCCAGACCGGAGTATTGATAGACTCGGCTGACGTCGATGCCACGCTTGGACTTGAGGGCAAAACTCGCCAGGCATCGACCGCAGGAATTGAGCTGGGAACTGTTGACTGTGACCACATGTTGTGGACAGGAGAGCTGGGGAGCAGCGGCGGCTGACGCACAACGTCGATGATGCGAGGGGGAGGGGGCAGCAAGGGCTTTATGAGACCCAGGACGTTTGTCTTGACTTCCTCGCTCTTGCCGCTCAACAACTCGCCCATGCCTTCCTCTTCGAGACCTTCCAATGCAGAAACGTGAGTGCGAAATACAAACTTGTTGATGGCCTGAATAAAGTCCTCGTGGAGCTTTTTGCACTGCTGCTCTTTCTCTGACCACTCGTACGTGTTTGCCTTGGTATCGACGCAGTGAATCTTCTCGTGATATTCAACCAGAGCATCGATGGTATCGGTTGTAAGCTTGTAAGCAACTTCGTTCCGCAGGACCATATCGACGTGAACAATATACGCTTCGATGTGAACGAGCTGATAGCTGAAGAGTTCCTCGAGTGGTTCCGCGGGCATCTCAGCCTCGGGCAGCTTTGGCAGCATCAGGGAGGCGAGGGTCCAGATGGCATTTGGCGACGATAAGGTCTCGGTGAGACATCTTTGATGTTGAGGAACACTGTTGAGCGGGCGCTTCACTCGATTGACTCGCTTCAAGGTCTGTGTAAGCCAAGGCTCGACCTTGGAGCCCAAAACAACATTGACCGAGGATGCTCTGGGAGCAAATGCGGCGGCCGAAGCCGGGAGAAGTTGGACAGGCATTGACAAGACTGAGACCGTCGCAAGCCGTTGACACAGTTGGCTGTGCGAGCCGAGAGGAAAGTGTGGCGGGGGTTTGGCCGGTCGCGGACGAGGGGCGGGCCGGGCGACGGCAGTTGGTTGGTGGAAAGGGCGGCGGAGGGGTCGAGGCGGCAGGTGGGAGAACGAACAAGCACTCTTCGGGAGGAGGAAACAATATAGGAAATAGACAGCAATAAGAAAGAAAAAAATCAAGGCTACGGGCCGAGCAGGGAGTACCGGGTGTTGTTGACTTTATGAACGGATCGCCTGCTGAACGGCCACGGCCAAGAAGAAGAGAAGGGCGGACGAAGGTGTCGTGAAGAAGGAAGGAAGGAGGCGGGGGGGGATGTAGAGGGTGGCGGCCATGGGGAGATATAATAATTGCCCTCTGGCGGAGGAGCGGTCGCTACTGGGCGATGCCAGTCTGGGCGTGCTGGGTGGCAGGAGCGTGGTGCGTGGTGCGAGGTCACCGTGAGCACTATTCCTCCTGCTGGACCACCTGAGGGGCGGGCGGGCGACGCTGGGATGCACCAAGACTGCTGCACGCACGGGGGTGCCTCGCCCCAGCCCTCGACTGCCTGGCGCTTGTGCGGATACTGCCCCAAGCCCAGACTTGACCACGACGCATAATAGCGCAAAGCAGCGCAGCGCAGAGCTGGAGCTGTGGGCACTGACGGCAGGCCTCGCGCGCTAGCACCTGCCGCTGTCCGGAGTACCGTCGCCATCGGCTCCAGTTTAAAAAAAAAAAAAATAGCTACAATGCATGCTCCGTACAATAAAAGAGTCTGCGCCGGCGGCCTGTTGCCAGGTATTGGCCTCCACTAGAGTGACGCCGATGCCCGCTGGCTGCTTGCAGGCATCGTGTCGGCCGAAGCGGCCTGGTTGCATGGTAATATATGCTGATGCCGCCACCGCCGCACCCTTTTGGCATTAACTAACTATTCCAGTTCATTACTCCGTCTCCGCGCAATACAACAGCCAAATTACTAGCGGCCCAGGTCGCCTTCGTGGTCAAGCAATCAAGGGCAGCCCAAAGCCACCCACTGCCACCCACTGCCACTCACTGCCACTCCCTAACAGGCCCCGTTCTGCAGCATTAGACGGGGATCCACCACATCTGGCCCTATGTCCGACCGGCCATGCTTGCATTTGCATGCCATCTTCTCACCATGGCTGAACTATCATCAGTCATCATCTTTCTTGGTCGACGGCATTTCGTGCTACTGCAACCTGGGGTCCACCGTGCTGCAGTAGACGACACCAACCCGTCGCCAAGTCGCCCATCATGGCAGTGCTGCAACCTGCATTTCAAGCATGCATCTGCTGCTCCGTACAGTAAAGCAGTGGACTAAACTGGCTTGTTCACCAGACGCAGCAGACACACTCCGTGCTCTTCTCGCACACCACCCACACACACACACCCCCACGCCCACCAAATGTCCCAGCCAGCCACCCAGCCCGTAAGTCCAATAATCCTGCACATTGTGCAGAGTGCGAGTGCTCCGTACTCCGTACAATACCAAGAATATCGATTGCACGTCCCCCTACGGTCGATATTGGCTAGATAGTGAGTGGGTGTGTCCGTTGCACCCCATCAACTCGTGCTTGTCCGTGTAAGTTGCCCTCTCTGGTCATGCCTAGCTGAAAGCTGCATTCGCCGCGCCACACTAAACTCCAAGCATGTGCCTTTGCGCCGAATGCTTCCCAGCTGGAAACCGAGAAGTTGGAGCCGCGACTGGGTGAGCAAGTTGTCACTGGTTGGTTTCGCCTCAGCCAACAAGTAGTACAGCTCTGCCAAGACGAGAGAGCACGAACGCGACAACGTGATGACAACGTGAAGAACGCACAAGTTGGAAAGCTGCCTGTTAGTGCCGACAAACTGATTTACCAAGACAGCGAACGGTATTATCCACTAGTGACAATTGTGAAAATTGTTGATGCGTTTTGGAGACCGATCTAAATGAAACACAGCCAGCCACAATACCACAGCACATCTCGATCATGGCCTACTTACGTCCAAGTATACTCTACCAACTGCCTCTCGCCGACACCACTCATGCCATTTAGCAAGCTGTGCAAATGTGGCTAGATTCGACCCTGAGCCGCCGGTTACTGAGGATGGTCTCCCATCAACGTAATATGTGACACATCCTCTTTGTGTTTGTTTTGGTCGTTGCACACCAAACTTGGCGCAACCAGACAACCTGCCTGGCCGCTTCCTCGAAGCACCGCGGATTGTCTCAGTAGAGAATAGCTGCCGCAGAATCCGGTTTGCGTCTTATGCCGTGTCTTCCGTTGTCGTCGTCATACCCATGGGCTTCATGCCCTCACCAAGAACTCCGTAATTCGTGAAGAACTCATTATACGGAGTGCACCGGGATCCGTATCTGATTGTGTGTCCTGCTCTATGAATAAGGCAGTGACATCCGCGTCCACATCCTGGTCCAACAATAACAGAGAGCATGCGCGGCACCGGCCCGGCCACCGTGATAGCAACATCCACTGAAAAGAGATATTCCCTTTCCATTCCGGACTTAATGTGGCCCCTTTCATGTTCTTTTAACTTTCTATATTTCAGGCATCTTGCAGATGACTAGCCGATCCAGGTCTGTCGACAACTTGTAGGGATTGCTTGTGTGAACTGAAATGCACACTGTGCAACAGAAGCAGGTTCATTATCCACCCACCCCCATGGCAGCATCTCAACCAAAAGGTCGAAACATCTCGGGCCCAGTGCTTAGAGATTTCGTATAGTTTGAAAGGGCTAGGCAGGGCTGGCCTTGATTATGGAGAAAGGCTCCATCATCCTGAATTAGAATATTATTTAATTACGCGCCAAAAAGTGTACACAATGAAAATTGCGAGTCCAAATTTCCTCAAATGCCCGTAGTGACAAGTCAAGAAACTCTCTGCTCCTAAGTCCCGACAACATGCTGTCTGGTCAACCAAGCCAGAGATAGGTCAACTTCATGCTTCACATCTTGGGAGTGTGAGATTACTTGCATGTTGTCCACTCCGTACTCCATACATATGTAACTACAATATGGATGTATGTAGCTACATGCATGCGTGGATGATGTGCCGACTTGTGTCCAGCACGGCCATGATGCAGGAGACAGGGCGCCAGTTGAAACTAGTACGGAGGCCAAGATGTCTAGGCTGGGCGGCTGGATGGTCAATGATAGTGACTCTCACCTTTGAGTGTAAGGAAGACATGTACCATGGAAATGAGACCTTGCAAGAAAGCTTATGGCCACTGAGCGGCTATGCCCCTGAGCCTCCGTCCCTTCCGCGATTGCCTCAACCCGACGGTCATTTAATTAGACGGGTGTGTCTAGGGAGAGCCCGCCCGTTAGGGCGCGCGTGTTGAAGGAGGTCCTTGGACAATGGGGAAGAATCGAGACGGTGACGAGTCTATTCCATCGATATCATCAAGTCCAGTCCATCTGGTTGGACAATAGCCTCTGAGGCTCGAACCTAGCATATACACAATTTTAGGGGTACCCTGGGCTGTGCAAATCTCGCCGGGCTGCTTTTCGAGTTTGCCATGGGGAACTAGACGAAAAAAGTACCTTTCATGGCCAGTAAGAGGAATATGGGGAAAGAGGACTGGTGATGTTTCCGCGGTGGTGTCAAGAGAATAAGCCAACAAGAAACTGGGAACGGCGTCGTACGATAGAGCCACCCATGCCTAGTGCCGGGTGGCAGGTCTGGCGCAAATCGTTCGAGCAGCACCTTTGGCTGCTGATTGGTCAGGCACATTCAAGATGTCGACGAGTCGGTGGTGCTGCTAGTGGAGTTATACTCAGATGGCCCGAGGATGTTTTGCCATGATTGGCCGGAATCCGCAGCATGAAGGCCAATCATGGCGGCATATTGGACTTTGATGACCTTCGAGGCTTTCCCATCGATGTGTTACCTGGGATGTTAGTAAACGGGTGTATCCATTCGGGGAAATGGGAGGTAGGAAGGGGCGGAGGGGGTGAGAGCAACGACAAACCAGCCTCTTGCACATTTGGGGCAATAAAAGAATGAAATTAATGGCAGAAAAGGGCAAAACGTCCGCCGCCCGTGCTGCCGATCTGATAAATGAGGGTTCAGGGACGCATTCTATTGGGATATCGAACGATCGAAACAGGACGCATCTGGAGTAACCCTGGACGCCTTCTCACAGCCGACAGCCTTACCATAAAGTTGGCCGGGTGGAGGTCAGGGTTAAGTTTGATCGCAAGGCAGGAACTTCTGTCTGGCGTCGGCGCTGGCTCGGTGAACGTAAAAAGTTCGACCAGGCCATGGCATGTACGGAGTGTGATTCATGGCCCTCGGGTAGCGGAGAGGCTCGTGGGCCCCATCCACGATGGAACCGTAGCTCGTCAATGCCGTTCGAGTCCCGACCCAGGCACGGCATTTCAAGACGTGCACCACGATGCATTTACGACGTTTCATAATTGAGGTATAACTGTCTCTCGTAGCCTCTGGTCTCCCGCTGGTGTCTTGGCGGATGACGAGGCATGAGGGATGCATGGTAAGAAGCTCTCCATAGTCTATGGTAACGCTCGTAGATCTATTGGAGCTTTGCCAGCTGGTGTAGAAACATTACCTGCCTAGGAACAAGCCAAAAGTCCCAATAATGAGATTCAGTTCCGTTTCGAATCGAGACACTGGCCCGCAGCAATGAAAAGGGGCGTGATTCCATGGACCTAGCAAATGCGAGAGAGCGGGAGAGTCAGCTGCTGGGGGTTATCAAGACAGCTACTCCGTACTCCGTATTGTAAATGCACTTGTTTACCGTACGGTGCAGAGTAAGCAGGCGTGAGGTTGGAGCCTGGGTTCGGGCGCTTCTACCTCTCTCAGAAGTGCCCTACAAATAATGCTGGGCGTGACCGGAAAATAGATTCCTGATTCTCTGTTGTGTACTCCATACTCTGCAAGCATTGTAGGTAGTTATCGCAGAGTCAAATCGGGTACGGTCGGTACAGTCACCTTCTTCCAGACAACACGGGCTAGAAGGATGCCAGAAGCTTGGGGAAAGTGCGATGCGCATAATAACTAGTTAGTTGGCAGTTGCCTTGACGCAGGAATGCAGGGATGTGAGGATGCAGGGCTGCAGATTGCAGTTGCCTACCGCCTGCCTACTAGCTCGCCCAACCCATCCGTCACCACATCCGCCCGGCCACAAACTGTGCCCTAGCTCCTTCATGCCAACAAGACTATTGTCAGAATTGCTCATGTTTATGTAGGGAAACTCTGTCGAGTCCGAGGACTGAGGAAAAATGCAGCCCATCCAATCATACAAAAATACTAGTGCAGCCTGGTTGTACGAGACTAGTCAGGCGGAGTTGCAGGCACGCCTGGCAGCATACATATGGCTGTGCTTGTGTTGTACGATATGGACAGGTACTCCGTACCAGTTTAGTTATGGAAAACACTATTTTTGGCCGGCTTTGCCAGTTTCACTGCAGAGAGCGCAGTTTCGCGACAGTTTGCCGCCGCAGGCAACGAGGTAAGAAATGCCTCTGCTGACGAAACCATATGGCGCAGTTTGAGGTCACACTGAGTTCCGTCCCTGGTCTGTGGTCTTCCGGCCACACCAGGTAGGCGCCCAGTCATACGGAGTACACGGGCGAGAGGTATCGACATGATGTGTTTCATGCCGCAAATTCATTTCCCTGCTGGATAAGTCGGACTGAATATGAGTGACGTGCTCGGTTTCGCTGGCAAGAAAACAGCTCAAGGTCACGAGGCCAAGTCGATCAATTGTCTGCCCGTCTGCATGTCTCCGAGTAGTATGCGCACGCTTTTTGGTTGGCGGTTGTCACTTCGTCAAGAATGCGGGCGCAGGGCAGGGGTTGTGGTTGAAACTTTTGCATCGCCTGCCAGCCTGGCAGTGTCCGTTCTGTCATTATGTGCCATCGCGACAAGGGACAATCTCGTCATATCCTGGTGGTTCTCATATGTGGCCCTGGATTTCATTCGTCTCCTTGCCTCGCTTCGCGGCCTGCAGATGAGTAGTACATCGATATAGAACCAGAGCAGGCAGCCAGGCCCAGCATAACTGGACACGAATCGACAGCGACACGTTCCTTGTGGCAAATTTCTACCTACCCGCACCAATGGCTACGCTTAATGCATAAGTTGCAGCGGCGGCTGAGCGTGAACAGAAGATATCTACAGAGGCGAGGCCGAAAACTGTATCATCTCACCGCTCGATATGGGCGGCATGGAGATGACTGGTTCTGCAATATGGACAAGCATTCGGAGTACCGAGTAGCTACTCCGCACCTAGGTAACTAACTGATTACGGTACCAAAAATAGGTCACAGGAACATGAGTAATTGAATGTGGCCGGCCTTAAGTGACGGCCAGCCACGCACGCCTCAGCCACAGCCACAGATCTTTCTCAGATCGTCAGCAAGGATCTACCGAGACACTAAGATGGAATTTTGCACAAAGAGGCAACCAACAAAAGACTGCACTTTTTAGGAGGGGTTGAGGGCAAGTGACACCACTGAGCCTGCAGGATTGGCTACCTCATTCAAAGAATGGATACCTCCCCCGCGCAAACCTGTTAAGCACTGTAGCTGAGGGTGTATCTATAGTTGGACACGCTGGAGTGGCGAACCATCAGGATCAGTGAACGATTGAACGATGCTGCTGGTCCGAGCTTCTAGCTTCTACTCAGCGGTCGGCGCCGCTATTGTCCTACGAACTAAGAACTCACTGCCTTCAGTCACATGTGGCAAATCGATACGCCTGCATGCAACGCGTATTGCAATAGAAAGGGATTTCTCCCTCCCTCCCCGTGAACAGCTGAAAAGACGTCCCTTTCTTCGTGCATCGGCCATCGTGCTAGCCGCTGCGCAGTTGGCAGGCAGCTGCATTTGCTTGCTCATTAGTTACTCCATACTCCGTAGTTAGCTAAGTAACTAACTACTAGTATGCCATGCTCCGTAGGTAGTTAAAGTTGGGAACCGGACCTGCCGGCCAGCCCGCTGCAGGTTGCGTGGCTGTGCTGCACTGCACCGCACGGCTCTGTGGCGCCCCCGCACAAAAAAAAAAGGAGATTCAAAACTTGGCAACGAAATAAGTTAGTGGATGAGCTAATAATGCGTCGTGCGATGGATACACCGTGCGCAGTTCTCGGTACGAGAAATATCCAGCATCAATCCAGGGCCATGTACGGCGTCCGACGCTCAGCATGCACCGATCCCCGAGGCAGGGGGGAACCCATTTGCCACAGCAGCAGAGGAGCAGTCGAAGCACTCCGTACGTGGCTGGAAGTAAACTCACATACAGAGTACTACCTACAGAGAGCAGGGGCAGACATCAAGTGTTTTGCACGGCTTCAGGTAGCTACATCTTCCACACTGGCAGGTATTGTACGGAGTACGTGAAAACTCTGTGCCACATACATACGGAGGAGTAGTTAGTTATGGCGTTATACCAGGCAAACGGGTATGGACTAACTACATCCCACTTAAAACTATCGTGTTTGCCAACTCCGTACTCCGTCACTCCGTGGTTACTTCGTAGCACGAGGTAAACTGTCTGCTCCACCGCAGGAAGCGCACATCAGCAAGCATGTGCAACTCCACCAGAAACCACAGCCAAGACCCAACAAACTCTTGTTTCTGCGCTTCTGGGGGCGTCTACACACTCCTGTAGATACTGAATACTAGTAGTTACTTAGTTACTTTGTTAGTCCGTCCCTGCTTCTCGAGGAGCATGGCATGACGTCGTCGTCCGAAGCGCAACTATAAGAGGCAGACGGGGCCAGGGGGGAGCCTATAAGTCTCAGACCCCAGTTCAGTCAACATCGGCAGTCTCCGTGCCTGCTGACACGCAATGGATGTCATGCGGCCCCGTCTGCTCGACCGTCACACCACGTTGTCCTCGTGGCCATGCCAGGGCGGCTCACCGACAGTTTATTGTCTATTGTATGTCTTGCACTCCGGAAAACCCTTGCAAATACTCGGGTCTTCGGATCAACTCTGGTTTGATGGGGAGGAGGAGGAGGGGGAGAAGCATGATGGGACCATTATACCTGAGTTGCTCATGTTAAGAGGCAAGTTGCATTTTTCTGGGAAACACGCCCCCCCCTTTCCTCGGGCACGTGTACGCCAGCAACCCTTTTAAATTCATGTCTAGGGTAGTCCACGGTCTTCCCGCACCTAGTGGTAAGTCGAAAATATACACAAAGCGGCGGCAACAAAGGACCCAAGTCGAGTAGCATGCTGAGATGTATTTCGTTTCGTATTTCTATATGAAGTCAATTATAATACTGTGAATAGTAAATTATTGATTGATGTTCTCCGGCAGGGTATTCCGTATAGCTGGCATCTAATTATGTCCCATCATACATGGAGATGAGTCCATGAGTAATAAAAAGAAATAAAATAAACAAAGTAAGTCAATTAAGCGGGTAACAAGCAGTCCCGTCCCGTATGACACTGATTTGATGCCGTTCATACAATTACTATGCCTTCATTCAATGTTGTAAAGTATTGAACTTATCTTTATGGCGGATATCTTTCCCCAACACATACATTTTACTTTCCCAGTTTGCTCATATTACCCGTCATCTCATTTTTCAACATTGTACATCTGTCCTCCCCTCCTGCCAAATAGAAACCGTCGACTCAAAAGATCCGGAAAAGATATGCACAGTCCTTGTGTGGCCCAACTGTATTTTGTTACATCACGATCGAATCCCAACACAGTTTACCCTTTCACTGGCCGCCACCCAACTCACGGGATACTCCCCTTGAGATCCAGTCGGCCAGGGCCATGGCCGTAACCATGGGATTAACGCCGCTGGCACTAGGGAAGACACTCGCATCCGCAACGTATAAGTTGCGTGTGCCCCAGACCTTGCCTTTCATATCTACAACACCGCTTTCCTGGGTAGCACTCATGCGACAGGATCCCATCTGATGTGCTGACATGCACATTGTGATTGGAGGCTTGTTATCGACATCACGCACCTGCTTGATCCAGGCCGCAAAATCCGGGTCGGTAAATTCGGGGTCTTTGCCGACCTTATGCTCGGCCTGTCTTTTGCCGCCATCCTTGGGGATGAATGGTAGTAAATGCTGAAGGTGCGGTCGGATCTCCGTGGCTCCAGAAACGTAACAGATCTTGGCCAGAGCAATGACTCCCTCGATGGTGTGCTCACGATCGAAGTCAGACGTGTTGTAGTCGATGCGAGGTGTACCTTTTTTAGGATCGGGGTAGACCCGTCCGGTGTCTCGATCCCTGGTTAAAGAAATAAAAGTGCCAAGATGCCGATACTTCAGTGCCAGTAGCTTTGCATCAGGACCGTCTATCCAAGTCTGTAGAGCGTAAGTTGCGTAGGGCTGAGTAGTCTAGGCGTCAGTAACAACGTCCCTACCATCATAAAGCTGAAAAGAATGTATGGCGAGGAGGTGCAGTGGTGCAACTGGAAGGGAAACTTGTCGAAGGCTCACTTACGATGTTACAAGTAGGCTCCAGCTTGACACCATGGCCTTTACCGTCTAAATTTTCAAACTCATTGACATAGGATGTGATAATACCCCCCTCCCATGAGGCCATATCCTTATGCCCCCACACAGCCGAGACAAGGTTGGTTGGGTGCAGATGAAGATGTCTTCCTACGTTGCGGTTCTGGGTTTTAGCAGAATCTTGTTAGCAACTTTTGAACCTCGTCCATGCTGTACGCGAGCCAACACGCAATTGCGATTGCTACTCACCTGGACGCCACTCTTGGCCAAAATCACGGGGCTCCATATGGAACCGCCCGAGACAATAACCTTCTTAGCCTTGATAAAAACTCGACGCTGGGTTCGAGCTGATTCGGGTTTGTGTACGGTTCCATCCTCATGTCTGGCTGTCCATAAGCCTTCCACTCCGATGGCCGTCACACCATCACTGGCAAAAACAACCTTCTCCACGGCAAACCCTTCCATGAACTCAGCACCAGCCTCGGCAGCAGCAGGTAACCAAGCCACAGCAGGACCTCTTTTCTCTGCCGAGTTGCAACCAAGGTGGCACTGACCGCAGTAGTGTTCCTTACCACCTGTGTTTTGTTCGACAACTCCGCCCCTCCAGCCCAGGGCTTTTGTTCCATCCAACAACGCCTGGTTTCGCGCATTCTGGCGGATGGCGTCCTTGCTGGCGCCGATAAAGTCCCACACCCGATCCATGCAGTCGTCAAAGTCGCTCGATGTGAAAAGGGGCAAGCCTGTCGCAGCCCACTCTTCGCGGACATAGTCTTGCAATCGAAAACAGACACTCCAGTTCACTGTGCCGCCGCCACCCCAAGAACCGCCGCAAACCACCCCTGTGCTTGCCGAGTCGCTGAAGAAAACACCGCCGGCATCGTAGAGGTAATGGGAAGCCGCCTCCTGCGTCATGGGAAGCTGGCTCGGTGGAAAATAGTAGCCCTTGTCGACGACGATAACTCTGTGCCCGGCCTCAGCCAGGTTCTTGGCAGAAACTCCACCTCCGCAGCCGGACCCTACGATAATGACATCGGTTGTGATTTCATGAATGCCAACACCGGCAGGTACCTGAACGAATTCGAAGTTGTATCCCTCGGTAGGCTTCCAATCCCGGGGAATGTCCGAGTAGCCTGAAATCTCCTTGAAGAAAGTACTATAAGTGGAATTTGCCTTCTGTGCCATTTGAGCGAGAGATTTTGAGAGCACTCGTAACCCGCCGATGCGAGATGAGGCCCACGACTGCATTATGGATTGTCGAATCTTGGTTGGTTGATCGGTAATGAGAGTCCAGTAGCCAGTCAAGAGCATGCTACCTGTGTGACCACTGTTGCGGCATCAGCAAGCCTGCCGATGAAAAATAAAGACATTTCTCGAAATCCCTTGAGACAACTTCCATGCCAGGGCGTAGTGCTCCACACATCTGGCGAAGGGAATGGGCGGATTTGTGCAGACTTACCTGAGCAGCTTCAAAACCGCAACCAGTTGTCCACGCTGGGGAACAATAGCGAGGGAACGTAGGCAGTCGTCTCGGAATTTGGGATCTTGAGAGGGTCGAAACTCAAGATACTCCTTGATCTTGTCTCTTGAAGGAGGATTGGCCAGAGCTGAGACGGACTCGTCTACGAGGGTTTCGAACTCAGTATCGGATAAAAGAATGCTGCCGCTTTTGTCTTTGACGGTAGAGGAGGTTGTGGAGGTGATTGATGGCAAGACACCATCCAGAAGGGCGAAGAGCGTCTCCCATTGAGCTTCACCCATGAAGTCTTTGACGGGGGGTTCTGGCAACAGCGTGGGTGTGGGACCCTCTAAATTGGCGACGGCCATGTTGTCAACGAAGCTTCCAAGTCGAAAGGTTCAGATTTTACTTATTTTGCCTCTCCTTGAACTCGAATTTGGATTTGGACGGAAAAGAACAGTTGAAGGGACACAGCCTGGCGTGAATGAAGGTGTCGGTCGAACCCGACGACGGAACTACGTCGAGCTGACGCAGCTCAAGACAAAAGCTTCTCAGATAGGTTTTAACGTCCCAAGGCGAATGTTAGGTCGAGTTTGATGTCTGCGGGTTGCTCCGCAGGTCGCCGCGGTATACGACGCTGATGTGTACCCGCTCCTACGTTACTATTATACTAGGCGGGTGGAAGGAGGAACAAAGCTGTAGCTCGCCAGTGTACACCGTACATGGAAAAACAAGAATGGAGAAAGCTGTCACGAAGATGGGAAGAAGTGAGCAGACTCGGGAGAGGGGACGGCGGAAAGAACAGAGAAAACATGAAAACGTGCAAACCAGGCACATGCAAGACTTAAAGGTCAGTCGGTCGACCGGCTGATGGTGGTGGAGTTGGAGTTTAGAGACGGAGGGACGGGACGGGATCACAACGACAACCGAAACCACATCCTTCCCTATTAACCTACAAATCTAGTTAGTGTCTGGACTCCGTCGACTGAAAGCATGTCGTGAATGGCCAGGAAACTCTTTCCGGGGCGGGAGAGAGGGGAGCAACTTTCGGGCGGACTGGGGTGAACCGGGGAGGTCTGGGGCGTGATGGTTCGTGGGCAAGATGGCTAGCGGGGGTTGGCTAGGGCACGCGGAGCAACTCGCAATGCGTACTTTGGCTAGTTACCTGCAGCCCCAGCCATCAGGCTTACCAGACCTCTGGAGACCTCTGAAGAGTGAATGGACTGGGTGGCATCCGGAAGCTTCTGGACGACGCTGGTTGTATCAAACGCCAGGCTGTATCATTCCTACCTTGCATCTCATCAAGTTACTCCGTGGTAACCCCAACACCTCCCGAAAAGGCTGACGACACATGTGAAGACGACACGACACGGCCCTTGATTACGTATAAGCAGTGACATTGCACTGCTCAGCCAAATGGAGAAGGCCAGGCTGAGACCTTGACATGTGCCTTCAAGGCCCTTCATGGCGTTGGGTAATTATTCTTTTCTTTTCTCCGTCCTACAGCGTTGCCCTGAGCCGGGATCGTTGTCTAGCCTAGATAAGGATTGTCCTCGCCTGAAGGATCCGCACGGGAAGAAATGGATAAATAGACAAGGCGAGAAAGAAACATGTAATGAAATGCCACAGTGACCTGCTGAAGCAGCGCTTCCCTGTCCAAGTTCCCTTGCAACGAAGTACAAGCACTCAAGGTGCCGACAAATTAATCAAGACATCCAGGTCAGAGACAGAGTGTGTCTGGAGGGCCTCGAAGTCTCGATTAATCTGTCAGGCGCGTGGCACTGAAACCCCCACCACTTGCCACTCCTCAACTCGAAACCCACGCTGCCGCACGACAGCAACTGCCAGATCTGACACTGGGTGCTCCGTACTCCGTACAGAGTACTTAGCTATACTACCAGCTACTCCGTACTCATCGAGGTCCCCAAGTAGCAGACAGTATCATGTACAAAACACCTCGTTTGTTTCTAGTCTCTCAACACAAAATTAGACAGCTGGTACTCCGTAGTTACCACTCCGTACGTAGTTAGAACTCCGTATTGCAGCTTTTTGTGTGGCATCATTCCACCTTGGACTCCGTGGGCAGCAAAGTAACGTCCTAGTGGCCCAATTTGTGCATCTACTCTGCATCGGCTTCTGCATCTGCACCTGCATCTGCCTGCACCTGCGCCTGCACCTGCGCCTGCATGTTCTCTTCTTCCTCGTCGGCTTGTCAGCTTCCAGTGGCCATACAACGTCTCAACATTTTCGGAGGCACAATTCTGTACGGAGTATTGTACTATACTTTTGCAACATACAGCTTGCACGTGCTTATTCATATCCAATCTTCACCATCATCATCATGATAACGCCGGCATCTTCACCACCGCAGTTGCACCCTTCCTGACAGCACCCTGTTTGCTTGTCCACCCCGTACCCAGGTTTTGCCTCGGCATTCTCCTTCGAATCCCACGATCCACTTTTCGGTCCTGCATTAGTTAGGTTGGCACTAGCACTAGCTGGCTCGTCTGGCTAGTTACTTGCTAACTACTCCGTACTCCGTACGGAGTACGGAGCACAAGGACGGAGCATGAGGACAGTGTGCAAGCATATTGTAACTGCTTCGTACGGGGTACTCCGTACAATATGGTAAATTGCCACGCATTACTAATTGAACTGTTCCAAGGCGGTAGACCTTTTGTCTTTGTTCAAGCGATCCATCCTGTCAGCCGCCACGGGCTGGTTAGAGCACTAAAAGGTGGATATTCGATTTCATCGGGTGACAGGCTGGGGTAGAGAGTCTCTAACGCGTGGCTTCCACGCAATGTGCCTTATTATGCCTTGGCTGTTGCTCCGGCCTGCCGTCTCCAGTTTGGCTAGCTATATTAGCCGTCAAGTGTAACTGACTACTACGCACTCCGTAGTCCGCCGCGATTGCATGCCCATGTACTCCGTACCGCCTGGTTTGCGATTTACGAGATCAAAACCCGCGACTAGAAGCGGAATGCTTCCGTTCGGAGGCTGCCCATGCAAACCGTTCCCATCGGGTTGATCCCGCATGCTGCTCAAGACGCCCGGCTAATTGCTTGAAGTACTGTATTGTATGTAATTGTGAGCATCTCCGTGTCCCCTTAGCTCAGGGTGACAACTTTGACACATGTGCTCCTTCTAGAGCTTTCACAAAAGCATTGGCATCCTCACATCCAAAGACGTTTATGTGTCATGTTCATTCGTCCCGTTGGTTCTACTATGTACGGCGTACCTAGCCCATCCCAAAGTGTGCTGCAGAATCCCATGTCATTGAGGCAAACGTGGACTGCACCTCCTTCTTTCTTTTCGCATCTCTCTGCGTATCCTATCACATGCCTCATAACGTCGACATCCAAGCTATAGAGGATTTCCCCCTTCGCCTTCACCATGTCTGTTCCCAACAGCAACAAAATGTATAATACGGCAGGGAAAGAAAAACAAGTAGTGACGCCATAATCAAATGTCTCCGTCTTCCAGTCCTAACGGTTATACACTTCCCGGTATCCTCACTGGTAACCACGTCGGTTTTAAAACGTGTTGGTGAATAATTGTACAAAACATGCTTTAAAAAAAAGGTGGAAGAGCCAAAAAAAAAAAAAAAGAAAACAGCAAAGAGAGCGCCACCGGGGGCGCCAGAACAAGGCTAGAATGAAAAATGAGAAACATAAATGCATATACGTTACAGAGCTCGACAGAGGCGCGCAGGAGAGATCCAATGACACAATACGGCCACAGTTGCAAGAGCTTGGTCATTAGCTTTGAGAGCAGGTTGACTCCACCACATCCTGCTTGCTCGAAAGAAAAGCCATATTCCGCGCCAAGTGGGGGGGCTTTTGGCATTACGCATCGGTATAGTTAATCCTCTGTACTTCCCAGATTCTTGATGACATTTTGGCTTTCATAATTCATATTGTACACATACACTATGCGTCACAACATCGTCGTCTCGGCTCGTCCTCGAATATATTGTGTCAACCGTATAACAAGCCTGCTTAGAGCTTGGCGTATGCGTAAATCCATCAAGTCGTGGTATCTGAAGTGGGAAGTGGAGGAGGGCTTGAAGCTTTGTGTCTCCTAAAAAAGTGAAAGTCCTTCATCCTAAATCGACTTGACTTTTTCCTGAGAGACTTGCCCTCTGCCTTGCCAATACTGCTTCCGTGGCTTGTGTCATCTTCAATTGGCCCTCCATCGTGTAGGACAGTCCCCGGAGACCCGTGGCTGGAGGTGCTGGGGGGCGACATGTTCAGACCGGTAGCGCTTAGCGTCCTCTCTATGGACCCGTTGCTAACAATACTTGTGCCCTGCGTGCTTGGAGAGAGTGCCATCTTCTCGGTTGTGGCAGTCGTAGCTTGAGATTGCCAGTCTCCGGTAAAGGCCCCATTTGCACTGCCCTCAGTGGTCTCGCTGCAGCGCTGTCTTCCAAATTGCGTCGACGCTTTGCTCTCTCCTCCGCTGTCTCCTCGAGACCGGCAGTTGAATGGATCACTGCCGGCCAACTCTCGTACCGCATCGAACGTTGAAGCGGTCCCATTCAAGTTCTCATGCGGCGGTTCGCCATCTTGCGGTAGCGCGTGGCTGACATCCGCGGGCTTGTCGGATACCAGGGGAGCTGGCTGCTGATCGCGAATCAATACATCAGCAGCTACTTGTGGCGTATCCCCTCTGTCTTCAACCGTCGGATCAGTCATGCCTTGTGCTGGGCTAGACTTGGCGGTTGACTGATTACCTTCACCGTCCTTTTCTCCTATATAGCTTCGGGTCCGAGGAGAAAATGTACCCTCTCGAATTCCTCGCCTGAAACCTACTTCCTCGGAAGACTGCTTTGCCTTCTCCTCCCGCACCTTCTGCTCGAAAAGACCTTTATTAACTTCGAGTTCATCCACGGTATATCGCATTGCGGGCATGATATCAGCAACACCTTGAAATAAGGGGATCGCAAACATATTCATAAAGCCGAGCTGAGCGTTTGACAAGGACAGAATATCTTTCTTGGGCTGGGCGAGAAGAGAAGACTTGATATTTAATTCCTCTTCCATACATGCTTGCCTGGAGAATTCTTCTGATAGGATGTGCATCCACTTTAACGCTGCGTCGTGATGTCGAGCCTGATGTGACTGATTAGCAGAGTCCGTCAAGTAAAGAAGTTCAATTACAGCCAGTGTGGAATAAAGGTCCTACTTACCACGTTGCTGATATCTGCACATTTGATGAGTAGTGAGCATGCGAGGGCTTTGTGATCCTCTATTTGACGCCCGTTCCAGCCCTCAGTACTATTGCTATCCTGTAGCCGTTCTTGAATGTCACCAAGCTTCTTCATGTAGTCAAAGTGCAAGCCCATATCCGTTGCGAGAATGGAGCTGATCATTAAACTGCGCATTTTTCGGTCTTCGAATGCGGATGGCCAATAACGGCGGAGAATTTGTGAGTAGGCAGCACAGTGGAATGATTCCAAGACTGAGCGGTCGTTGTACAATTGGGCCAGGGGCGCATTTAAAGTGGCCAAGAAGCCATTGTTGACACCGGGATGTCCTACGTCATGACCAATTGCAGTGATGAGAAGCGTGAGTGCCTCGAAAGGGCTCAGCAATGTCGCGATTGGTGATTTTTCGGGAAAGGTTCCTTCGCGTTGACCTTTTGGGTAGGATGGGAGGGCACCAATGTGGACGAGAAAGTTGAAAGTGGCTTGCAACACATCAACTACATGACGGAAATTATGATATGGGACGAAGCTGTTGTATGCCGCACGGCAGGCAACCAGGTAATTTATAAGTTGATCTGGCATGCAAGTTAGCAAATGGAGGGTGAAATTGTAAGGCAACTCGTCTTACCTGATGGTATCCGCCAAGGTTCCAATTCAGGCGCAGTCAGAGCATGCTTAAACATGACTAAGGCGGCAACTAATAACTCGTCGTCGGAGAAGGAGTGGGCGCAAAAATGCCATTGCCCAACGGCATTGGCGATCTCAATTTGACGCTTAGATGAAACAGCAATATGCGCCCCAGCAATTTGTCCGTCGTTGCTGTCGAGCCTACAGATACCATTCATGAGTCCTGACACCATGGCTTCACGCAAGTAGGCATACGGTTTCTGTTCGCTGATGCCGACCCAAGACCGCTTCCTTCCCTTAGCAACTTCTAATATGGCTTGCTGTTCCTTGGTGGCATCCCTGTGGGCTTTATATGCACAAATCTCGAGAGTAGTGATGCATTTTGAGCTTAATGGGCTTATAAGTACATCAACGGCTCCAAGATCCAGACATGTTCTTATCAGCCGACGATTGCCAGCAAGTGATGCTTGCGGAGTCAATAGACTCTCCAAAGCACCATCAGTCATTTGATGGCCAGGGCTAGAGACAGCCGGCTCCGGGTAGCTAATGACTGGTACTGGAACAACAAGCTTGGATATGCTGCGAAGGTGTGCCTCGGTAATAATTTTTTGCAGTAGACTTAGACCGTACAAATCCTCGTTAGGTGTGTGAATTTCGGATGCTTGTGAGATAAGACCGGGTGTAGGCGACGACGACCTGGATCGGATAGTCTGTTCGTGTAATCGATCATCAAAAGGTATGTCCAGCAAAACCAAAGTGGGTGTTATCTTGACCATTGATCCATCTTGAAGTCGAAATAAGGTTGATAGGCACGCCGCACCGGTGTTACAAATGTGAACTGCAAGTGATCAGTTTTACTATATCCAAACGTGCGGCGACATCGAGCATCGGATGAAATAGGTGGCAATGCCGGAACAGACACGAAGTGAACATTCTGTGCAAGAAGTGTAAAAATAAAATACAATTTTGAACAAGACAATAACAAATTGGTGGAAAGACGTGTTCAGAACATACCATCGCCAAATGCATCTAGTAGTGGTTGTAACAATTCTTCGGTATGGTCGCGTTTCCAGTCCGATTGATTAGAATCTAGAGGTGCATCTGATGCGTTGGGGGTGGCCCGAATCAATCTATCCTCGTCTACGAGACGGTTAACATAGATGACATCGCATGAAAGGCGGTCCATCGGGGTAACGGGAGGCTGCCAGTCTCGCGACTGGAGCACGTTGACCACCCGGCAGGATTTCGATAAGCGACACACGGAGCTGAGGCCAGGGTTGCCGACGATGATGTGAGGGGAGGATTCGGGTAACGAGAGGTCTCTCTCGGGATGCGATAGCTTTACTGGTATGATTATAACCAATAGGTTAGAAAAAAGCGAGGAACTCAATGACCCAGAAACCGGGACATAGACAAAATGCACCACTGGCGTGCTTAGGCGACTGAAAGTAGCAACGAGCTGGGACAGCAGGCTCCGAATGCTTGACCGGCAATTCAAATGCGGACTGCACAGGCACTTTTAGGTTATAAATATCGCCGGGAGACGTTTAGAAGGGCCAGGCTCATCGATGCAAGTTCGAATTGGACGGACCAGAGGATTTGTGACTAGCGAATCGTTGAGGAATTAGTGCCGACAAAATTGCGCCCGGTGCAGAAGAGTCGCGCGACCAAATGGGGGAATAAATTGCTGGTTCGGAAAATGGTGATGAAAAGAGTAGAATCGAAAAGCCAAAGGAGCGAAGATACCGAAAGTAAGGGAAGAAAGACGGAAGAGAAGTATCGCAACTCTGGTCACAGAGTCGCACGTGGGAGGATGGTGTTGTGAGGATCTAGAAGGGCGAGCGAAGAAAGAAGGGCGCGAATGTCGCAGCGGCAATTGTGGGAGGCGTCCGTTTCGGGGGGAGGGGGTTCCTCAGTTCCTTAGGTCAACGAATTCCAGAAGACGACGGGACAATGCACTACTGCGCTGCTAGAACGACTAGGAACTGGGATTGGTTTGTGGCTCGTCCTCTTCCTGTCCTTGTCCAGAACTGGGCTGGGCTGGGCTGGCTGGCTGGCGCAACGGGGCTGCGACTGGGTCTGTCGGAGCAGACGGAGCAGACGGGGCAGAAACCCGGGTTTGGGATGGTATCGAAGCTGGAAGGGCCGGTCGACAGGTCAGAGAGAGCAGCAATGATCGTAGAGCGGCGCCAGACATCAGCATCTAGAAGGGATCGGCAGTCGATTCAAAGGGAGCGTAGTGGTGCATTGCTTTGTTTCGGTCGTCACCCGATTCTGAAATGGTCCGCACAATTCGACCCAGGCCGATTGACGGGCGTGTGCTAGGGTTTCTAGAACCTGCAGCTGCTTCTTCTTCTTCTTTTTTTTCCTTCTATCCCCTTTCGTCCTATAAATCTCCGAATCTGCCCGCTGACCCCTTTGAAAGAGTAGAGGATGGTGCGGCAGCAGGAGATGTAAAGCGGACGAACGATCGCAAAACTCTCTAGAAGCAGGCCGAGAAAGCAGAGGGTGCTAAACATGGATCCGGGTTGGCGAATTTTAGCACAACGGAGAGATGAACTAGCGCTGGGGGAGGACCTGCTTCGGCTGGGCTGGTGACTGGGAAGTGGAAGGAGGCGTCGACTGGAGTGGCGAGCTCTGCGATGGCGCCAAACCCAACGGCAGCAGGGGCAAAGCCAATGAGGGAAGGTGGACAAACTAACTGTGGGTAATTCATTACGATTAAAAAACTGACACTTGATCTGGCGGGAAGGCACGACCATGATCGGATTTAGCTCTTGACCTCAGGATTGAACTGGGGCAATGAGGCGTCTTCGTGTCGAAGCAGGCAGGGCAAGCAATTTAAATCATAACTGATCATGTGCTTCCTTCTGCCGTGCCTAATAATACCCATGGTACTTGTTGCAACAATATTTTAAAAATCCACAGCAACCGACCGAAAAACAACAGGGTATGAAGAGGCATTACCAGCAGCCAACCATTGGGTACCGCATGGTCCAACCAAAGGGACGTTGACTAACGACCTAGGCAGTTCAAAACTGACACGAACGGGCGAAGTAGCGGGAGCAGAGAGAGAAAAGTTTCGGCATAGCAAACTGATCGATATCTCGCCGAGGTCGCGAGCTAACTAACTAACTAACTAGCTGTCATTCCGTTCCCGTCACTATTTCGCTATTGCGAAAACCTTATTGCGTGAGAACCCAGCTTGGTTAGAGCTAGGGACAGAACCGGCCTCCAACGACGGCGGCATCAATCTGACTATGTTGGTTTCCAGAATGACAAACTGCATTAAAGAGTGTGGCGGCACTGGAAAATAGCTTCTGACCTACTCCGTATTGGCTGCGATAATGACAAGCATTGCAGTGGTTAAGTTCGCATAACGGCCCGTATCCCTGCAGAAGCACGCCACAACGATCAACGAGAGCAGGGAGGGCACGAAAGGAGATGCTACCAACCGAGCTCTTGTAATGCCCTGCAACGGCCTTCGCTGCAGATGTGCCGCATCCAGCCTAAGCACTCGGTCTAATCACTTATAATCAGCCCCCCAAGGTGCATCGAGCCCAATTACGCAATCATGCCCTCTAGCGGATAGGCATGTCAGGCATTCGTACCAGAGTCACACCTCCTCGGCGGCTGCTTGAGCGCCAATTTAAGTGCCAGCGAGTGACGGGAAAGTACTTGCGGACGCCACGCAAACAGATGCTAGCCAGTATTGCGACGAGTAATCTGCATACAATATTGCTCTCTGGCAGAGTGGCATTTATATTAGCACAGCGATCGCGTTAGGAAGTGCCTTCTTCGGTGCTCTTCTAGGATCAGTAACCGAATTGTCCAGGTCATGCAAAGGAATATTCGACTTCAAAGATGGTCCCGCGAGATAATGCTCAAGGCCCATCGTCATACAAGCACGGGCAACTTGGGGGTACATCGAATACAGACGTGCGTTTATAATGTAAGTCTAGATGGAGGACGACTTGGGAATTGGGTTTCTTTTCTTCTTTTCTTCTGCTCTCTTTGCTCCATTCTTTCTCGTTCATTTCAAACTCAGCCCCTAGCCGTCCTCAAAAGGCTCTGACCGGTCCCTTGTGCGACTTGCCATCTTGGCGTTGCTTCTTATTGGAGGTACCGATTGCTCCGTACAAGCTGTTTAATTCCAGCCTTTTTCAACGCCCAAACTATGCGGATTTTTACCGCTTCTTCACGTCAAGCTACCGGGTAACCGTCGTCCTCTCACGAAACGGCGGTCTCTATGTCTATTTCGCTAACTAATGCTAGAGTCGGATGCCTTGGATTCACTGCTTCCGCTTTGCCTTGCCGGGATCCGTGGGTCCTGTTCCGCTTTCTGGGCTCCTTCTAGAACAGTAGCCGAAAAGCTCCAACCACAAACCAGCCCTGCTCGAGTGTTGGTGGCTCCCGCACTTCCAAGGACTGTGTGTGTTGGTATTGGAATTGATGTACTCCGTATTACATACGCTCATGGGCAACAGGGCACAAACATTTATCAAGCTGTGATTGGGCAGAAAGGAAACGCCATTACACGCCTCCAAACAGCCCAGCAGCAGTGTGACCAACCCAGCCCTTGCTCTGATCGTCGCACATACTAGGGCAACGGCCATCCGTGAGTTTGATGGGTTGACAGACGGGTAATTAGCATGCAGCCATCGGCAGCATCATGTTCCGCGATACTGAGGTGTGGCGCACCTGTCCAACCTGACCAACGTGCAAGGTGAGACATGGTCTCTCTCTCAACGGAGTACTTGTCAACTTGTCCAGTTCCAGTGCTGTGTTGTACTGTACTGTACTGGGCTGTAATGTCATATTAATACAAACCTTGATATTAACACAATATTGTACAATATTTCCCAAATTACAAGTCCGCAGAAAAACGCCACTGCCCCAGCAGCACGCGCAGATGCTCCCGTCGCTAAATTATCAACCAAAGTTGCCCGTCCGTACCGTCCGTGTTTGAGATTTTTGGCCATCCAGCCTCCATCCCAAGGCATATCGTTTTTGTTTGTAGTCACACCCATGCACTTACAATACAATACAGAACCATGACGGCGCACAGCACGGCACAGTACGCATGCTATGCACGTCAGGGTTCTCCCCTCCCAAGCCATGAACCTCCTTTCCACCATGGATATTCGCCACGAGCAAAAGGGAGCAAATTTACAAAAAATGGGCGATGCTATAACTACCGCACCGTACTTCGTACTCAATCTCAATCCTCCGATATCATAAGTAACTAATCCCCAGAAAAGAGAGTAACACAAGGCAGAACCAGGGGAGTAGAGCAGGCCAGGGTGGGATGGTGGAAGCAAAGCCTCATAACGATGTGAATGCGACGCTGTTATTCCTACCGTTGGCCAGTCCGCATGCCAGGTAAACCGCGACGTCTCCCCCCCCCCCCCCCCCCTTAAATCCCTACGCGTTATTCAACATTGGGCGGTTTCAGTATGGAAGAATATTGAGTAGATGGTCTTATTGCTCTAACCTAGGCTTTTGGTTTGATACGCATGACCTACCAGACGGGTTCAAATGGCACAAAACATTAAAATTTTGGGGAAAGAAAAACAAAAAGAAAAACAAAAGTAAAGAAGAGAAGCCAAAGCCTCCATTCAATAGCTGCTACTCTGCCGGGGTCACAATCTCATGGTTTGATTGTCATCTGCACCACCCTCCCCGCCCTTTTCCCCCAAACAGATATGAACCTTTGTTCTTGTTGGTTTATCCTACCTCTCACCTCGAGTTGTGATTATGTGCCTGTCAGAACAAAACCAGCTGGCAATCGGTTTGGAGCACGGAGCACGGAGCACGGAGCACGGAGCACGGAGCAAGAGCAAGGAGCAAGGAGCACGGAGCACGGAGAACGGAGTACGGATTACGGAGCAAGGAGCACTCGGCATCTGATATATCATTGAGGCAGAGTATGATAGCATTAGCCGGGACATGGTGATCTGAGACCTTTAGTCTTTGGGTTGGGTCATTCCGATCTTCGGCGAAGCGTACATTTATTCTGTTTATTCGTACTTTTAACCACTTGGCCCTCTGCAATACGTAAATGTTAATCGGGACAGACCATGTGTATACATGTTTTCATAGAAGAGGTAAATCGACTCGGTTGAAAATGGTTTGATAACTTTATGAGTTGACGACACGCTGTATGAGCGGACTGGAACTACCTACCCACTTGGTGATGAACACGGAAACTCGTAATTCCCATGCTGAAAATTGTGCAAAGTGCCCGTGGTCCCGTCATGTCTGTCAAATAGTTATGTCTTTGAATAACTCATGTCTCACTATGCTGAACCCACACCCCATCTCGACTACTGAGACATGCACAAGGAGTGCATGTTGCACCTCGCTATTCTAATCCACGAGAAAGACAAAACCATGTGCCAAAACCCCCCCTCCCCCTTCCCCTCCATACTAGTACAATAGTCCGTGTTGACCACGGTGTTGCCACGTGGGGGAAGGGGGGCATTGAACATGTGTGCGTGCCACGAACAACTTCGTATGAACAAGATTGCTCTGCGGAGAATTATATTTAACATAATGCATGCGGCAAATGCACAGAGCTGTTATATCCTCTCTAGGGCGTCGACTAAGCGCTGCCTTGTGTTGCCTCAAACAGCATTTCTTCTATATCTATTGTACTCCGTACAACTCCGTCTGAATGTAGGGAACTCTCTCTCTTTTTTCCCCTGTCTAATGTGACTTTGATTTTCTGGAACAAAACTGCTTCCATATAACACTTTCCTTTACCCCAACTGTGGATGTGGTGATCTGCATGCTATGCTTCCACATGGTTACAATCAACCCATATGTCGTGCTTCGCGGCTAGTCGCTCAGTCGCTCCGTACCGGTTTGTCCTCTTTCATCCAGGTAGATCTGTTATTTCGTCGGCGGACCCTTCTGCTGCTCCACCGGCCGGCACCGAAATGACGTCTCGGTCATCGAAAGAGGCTGCTGGCAGCATAGTGGTGTCTTGATCTGAAGGCGCTTGGCCATGGCCGTCTCCCGATGAACCGAACTGTGCCTCGTCGCTGGAACACTCTGCTTTTGTAGAGCTCTCAATAGACCTGCCCTCCAAGTCCAAGCTGGTGAAGTTCCAGCCCTGCGTTAGGTCTAGTGACGTAGGCTCCGCAGTCTGATAGTTCCCGTCATCCTCGACGCTGTGACGGATGGTTTCGCCATTATATGAAGGAAGCTCGATATCATCTAGTCCCTCCAGAGGTGTCACCGTCGTCTTGGTTGACCCCTGAGCAGCAGTGCCTTCTCCACTGGACTCTGCCGCCTCGTTGTCGAGATGTTCAGCGTCAAACTTATGAAGGATTTCCTTGAACCTGGGTCCTCCCAGAGGCCCATTACTTCTGCGACGATAGAAGAGTAGGTATGCCGCGCTGGTGATTACAGAAGTTGGATCTGATACCACCTGAACTGATGAATCTGAGATCAATGTTAGAATTTGTACAAAGTCAAGTGACGGCAATTAGAGTTTCTCGCACATACCATTGTGATTGTACCACCGACCATCTACAAAGTTCTTGGCGTATGCTGTGTAGTGACCACCCCCAAGGCCACCATAATGGTCATCCACTCCAATCAAATCGTATACCTCCGCTTTACCATCTTCTTTTTGAATGACTCTAGATGTGAGGTCCAGACCTTCGATGGGGAAGTCGACGAGAACATCGATTTTGTCGCGGCGCCACCCAGAGCTGCTGAAGCGCTTGAGATGGGCCACTAGGATGTCTGGAGTCTTCCAAAGATCAAACTTCTTACTGGCCCGTCGGTGCTCTTTGCATCGAGGGCAGTACCACATGTCTTGCTCTGACAGAATCTCGGCGCGCTCAAACTCATCCAGACATTCGTCCAATGTAATGCCGCGGGTGCGACGTGATTCCCGTCGGCGTTTCGATATTTTCAAAGCAGGGTCTTGCAAGATCTCGACGTCCACAAATGTCTTGCCTCCTTGAGTTGGGTCCGGGCGATTGGTGCTATTTCCGAAGACAGTTTCCCAAGCATCTTCGTTCCAGTCAACGACAATGCCTTCGAAAAGTCGGACCAAGAGACCGCCATCGGCAACGGCGGGCGGCATAGGTTGAGGGGCAACAGCGTTTGCTCTCTGAGCCAGTTTGCTTGCTCGGGTTGGCTTTCCACGTTGCTTGTTTCCCTTTTTGCCATGAGCTTTATGTCCTTTGAACTTCTTACGGCCACCGGGACCGTATTTGTGGTTTTGTTTACTAGGCCGACCATTAAACTGAACACAACGTAAGTAAGAGTGCATAGAGAGCATCCAGCAGAACAGTCATCTTACCTTCACGGCGGGCTGTGGGTCTTCCTCACTGGATTCTTCCATCATTCGTGTGTGAGACGACGCTGGCGTAGTCACCTGTTCGTCACCACTTTCTTCGTTGCCGGAGGCGGCACTGTTTGAGCTCTCAGGGCTGACCTCGTCGCCATCTTTCACACTAGGTTCGGCGGGAATACGATCGGAAAGCTTGGGCAGGGTCCTTGTGTTATCAACACCTGACCATCCCGTTGGGACTGGGCCATCGGAGTCATTTTTGAAATAGCAAAGCTCAAAAAGATTTTGAAGCTCTGGTTTCAAAAAGGCTTCTGGATTGACCCACTTTGGTGCGTCCAGGTTGAAGTGCTTCAAGATCTTGTCGGCTTGTATTGAGAGACCGCCGACAGGATTAGGAGCCCTATCAGCGACGTCTTTCATCGTAATATCGACTATGTCGTCCTCACCTTCAACGGAGCGGGCAGCAACCTTACTATCGCCTGAAGAATCGGCATCTGAGGCAGTGGTGACAACCATATCTCCGTCAGCACCCTCGGATGCATCAGACTGCTGTACTTCTTTGAGTTTCGACCAAGTCGAGAATGTAGCAACTTTCTGCAGAATCTTGCGTTGGATGGCCTCATAGTTTGATGCCTCCTGTCTAGTTAATGTGATGAAATGAGGCGGCGAAACACCTTCGACTCCGCGACCAAGGATCTGTGGCCTTCGATGTAGTACTGGGACAACCAAGGTGTCGCATTCTTCTTCGTTCCAATCCGCTGATTCTGGAGGAGTGTCGATGTCCAGCATGGATCGGAACCTCTTTTGCGTTCTTTTACTGGGCCAGTTTGTAGGAACTGCCTCCAATTCATGCATTGTGGGTGAATCCGAAGTCTGGATTTCTTCTAAAACATTTTGGGTGTTGTCATAAATTTTGAAAAATCTGTCTTTGAACTCTTCCGCGCCCATGAGCCGCTCAACAGGTACTCCGGTTCTATCCGAAATGAATTGCTTAAGCGCCTCGATGGAGCTGTGCTTTGGTAACTCGACCTCTATCTTGACAGGTGCGTCGTTGAGGGGGAAGAACTTGACAGAGCTGACCCACATATTCTGCAGAGGTAAAGGGAGGGTGAGGTTATTAAAGGGATCAAACGTGATGCTAATCTTCCCACACTCAGGACACTTCAAGGTGGACTTGTACAAACCAGTGAAGAGGTCTGCAATGACTGAATCATCTCTTCGGCAGGTAATATCCCATACTTTATCGGCCATCTCCTTGATGGCCGCTGGGTTGTTGATCATGTCATCGGTAGAATCGGGCTTCTCAATGTACGGCTTCTTCTTGATCCTGCTCAGGTCCTCCTGCAGAGCATCGAGCAAAAATCCCAAGAACTCCTGCGAGTCCTGCTGGCTCCATCCTGAGAAAGTAGGACGGCAGCGGCCAACCGTCGCCTTGAAGTCCCGTGGGCTGACAGAGCCACGACCTTCGTCATAAATATCCCGTAGTAGGTTTCCGTAGGCAATAGCCACCCTGCCCTCAAAGCCCAACACATTGGCTTTGTTGATCTCCTCAAAGTGGGACTCGGTCAGGAAGTACTTAGTGAGCTCTTCAACACTCCGGACGCATTGCAAAGCAGAATTCATGTAGCAGGTATTCCCAAGGTTATGTAAGCCAACGGCGCCAACACTTCTACCGACTTGCTTCTTCTGCATGCGGCCACGTGTCATGGGGCCATCGGGCGTAGAGCTACCTCGACTAACAATTGTTTTAGGCGGCACTGCACTTGTCGCAAGACGCGATGGCACATTCTTCTCGACTGTTTTGACACGGCCGGTATAATTACTGACATAGTCATGTCCAATGGCTTCATCCAGCACCAAGATCTGGTCCGTTGTCAAATCATAATGCTGTAGAGTAGTCTGTCCATTAAATTTCTCGTTTGCAGTGCGGTCGATAAGCGGTACCGAAACCTTCGAGTCGCGAACTTGAGAGAACGATGCGATATCAACCAACAACGTAGGCCAAATAGATGGGCGACCAAGCTCAGCCCGCACCCTTCCAGGAGAATCGGGTGGTGTCAGAGCCGATGACAACTCAAGGTCTTGTGTCGTCGCTTGCACGACAGCTGGTACAGTGAACATGCGCACCTTTCGCTGCGGACTGATTCCAGCAAGAGTCTTGACTTCCCTCAGAAAGGTTTGTGCATGAGCGGTCGAACTTCTTGCGACAATAAGAGGCGGTGGGTTCTTGGCTTTGAGAGACTGCTCAATGGGTATAGTGCTCACATCTGACCAAAGCCGATGAACGTAAAAGACTGGCGGGTGAAACTCAAACAGGATGTTAGGAGGTACCTGCTTGCTATCGGCAGTGTTGACAGCTGTACGTAGGATGGATTTCTGGCCTTTCTTGATGCCGTACCAGTCCATCACCAGCTTCCATGCATCTTCGGGAAACAGTTCGAATGACTCGAGCCCCAGTCCCGGAATAAGGCGCACGAAATCCGTGCCACTAGAATCTTGTATGACCTCCTGTACGATGTCTGAGTTATCAACGGGTCCCAACGAGGGACCTTCAGCATCGGTTGGCGCAGTTTTAGAACCAGTCCGCAGTGCCAGGGCCTTGTCTACCCAATTTCTTGACACTAGATATGCCACACTGCCCTCCTGTACTGATTCATCCGCGAAGGCTTTTAACAGCATTTCAATGATCTTCACCTGTTCCAACAGCGGTGGAGGAGCTACATAATTGGCCGTCAGTCACCCGTCTCAAAATTTAGGGAAAAAGACAAAGAGGGAAAATAATAAAAAATAAAAAATAAAAAAGCCTTTGATACCATGCCAATGCGAAACAGCAAGTGAAAAACTGTGTTGCGCGCAGCCGGGAAGGATGTTCTCTTACGCTGAGACATGTAAGTTTCCTGCCCATTGACATCAGGGGCGTCAATGCTCATGGCTCGGGGAAGCTGGTCTGACGACGCAGCCATTTCTTGGCCGTTTGGGGTGCCATCGGTATCCATGCCGGAAGCTCTTCTTTTCAACGGGGATGAGGATCGGTGAGGCAAGTCAGCCTCACCATTCATAACGGCTCTTCTAGAGACAGAAAATGGAGACTGGCTTCTGCCTGTGATTCCAGCAGAGCCAGTCTCGTCTCCTCTATCACTCTCGAGGGATAGCTCAGCGTAGGCCGAGGCGCAAGGTGAAGAGGCAGCAGATGAAGCGTAGTCGGAGGAGACGAGGCCAGCGGCAGCGTGGGTTTGCAGGCGCTGGGGCAAGCTCGAAGCTGGCAACGAGTCCGGACGCAGGCAACGAGGAGCACTGGTGTCAGGATCGAGCCCGGAGACGACAGAATCGGCGGAGAAGGAGAGCACTGGATCGTCGTCGGGCTCACACGAGGGCAAGATTGAATCGGGAGATGGCGAGCTGGCGGGGTCTAAATCTAAATCCTCCTTGGTCGAGGGCGGCGGGCGGGCGAGCTTTCTCTTCTTTGAGGTAGACGTCTTGACAGTGAGCTGCCCGGGCAGCTCGGGGGTAGAGGCTGGTTATGATGATGATTGCCGGGGCGGTGATGCGTCGAGTCTCGCAGCTGACGACGTGATGGGAAAGCCTCACGCATCAGTCAAGAAGCCTGGGGCGATTTAGCAGTTTCGTGGCAACAGGAGTCAGGAAAGGAAGGTGTCCGTGATTTTTCAGATCGGGATCAAGCCAGGTGCGCAGACCAGGTAGGTGGGTGGTGGCTGTGGATCGGCAGACCGAGCAGGCGCCACCCTCGAACGTAATACGGAGTATTGTACGGAGTACGGAGTGCAGTAACTAATTAGGCATTTACAGTGGGAGACCTGAAGTTTTTGCACGTCTTCAGGTATCTTCCACGCTAGCAAGTACTCACTGCAGTTACTTAGTACTTGGTTAGTCCCCCGAAAGCGCCCGCGAGACACAATATTTTTTGGGGCGGGGGCCAGGGTGCTGGGCCTGGTCAGCGGCGGCAGTCTTGTCTGGTGGGCTGGTGGCGGGTCTGTAGCCGGATATACAGGGGATGCCTGGTCTGGCAGATTCTTTCTGCTCGGCGGCTCGCATTTCAACAGCCCGCTAATCCTGGAGGCTCGGGCGAGTATAGATCTTGCAGGCCAATAAATCAAAATTTTCTAATATAGTACTTTGGTGCGCAGTGCAAATTCAAGCCTGCAGCTTCACGCAAGATGTCTTGCAGCTCTGATGGGCAGGGAAGACCCCAGAGCTGACTTGCTTTCTTTGGTGTAAGCAGAAGAATCAAATCGATGCGAGTTCAGCTTCAACCCTCCGTTTCGCCTTGTTCAATCCCAGAACGTCCGCTGTTTACCAAAGATGCATCTCTCTGAAATATGATAGCAGATAATTACTAGTACCGCAGCCGAACCCCGTACTCCGTACTCCGTGGACCCTTGCCTTATTGTATCGGGCTTTAGCTGCAAGTCTGTCACGACGCAAAAGAAATGTACGGTTCAGGGGAACCTCCTCGAAGGGACGGTTCACTGATGGAAGGAAGATCTGACAAGTGTTACCATCCACTTTGGGGAAAGTGCGGAAGTGAAGAAGAACAGAAGAAAGAAGAAAGAAAAAAAACCGACATGCGCGATGACATTAGCACTGGTCTCCCTGTACGATCCAGCATTTCTCCACTCCACAAAGGGCAACGACTACGAGCACTCGATGCTTCTCTGAAAGTCCATCAATCAATAACTTCCCTGGCCATGTCCACATGACGGTACGGAGAACCTTGACAGCCTATGCGCCAACGACAAAGAGGAACAACTTGCCATTGTGGAGTGTACGGGATATACATAATTATCGAGCGGGTCGACCCCTAGGTACTTATTGTCAATGGTATGCATGACTCGGGAACCCGCAGCCATCGCACATCTGGCTGGCCAGACGCTTTTCCGACTAGGTTTGGCTAGTAACCACTAGGTTCACAAATAAAACTTGTGCCGAGTCGTAAGCCAACAGTCTAAAAGACTGCCATTTTCTCTACTCCGTATGTACGTTATAGAAGATTGTCACTCTAGCGCCATACTCGGAAATACCGATAGTCACGTTGCATAACATAGGATCACAACTTAAACATTGAATAGCTCATCAGCTACTCCGTACATGTGCACCTAGTTCAGTGATTCCCCAAACTTGCCACCCTTCTGTGAAATAGGCTTCTCTACAAATCAGCTTTCTATTATGTTTGTTGCTGCCGTCGCCGGTGCTGCTCACGTACTAGTTGCACATGTTTATCCGATGTGAGCGATCTAATCCTGTAATTTACCAACATTCGTTAACCGCATCCATGGCGTAATACCCACACGCCGCAAGTCTAGATCTTCTAATCAACAAGGTTCGCCCATATGATTACGATTGCTTTTCAGCCGGCGCAGATTTGGACGACTGGCTTTAAAGCTTGGCGTCACTTTCTTCAAATTCACTGATCTCCTTCGCTGGCCGTGGGCCGGGACTGGGCAGAAGACCAGCCTTGAATTGGCGCACATCTGTAATTTCTTGTGCTGAGTCGACCGCAGAGATACCATTCGTCAACCCATTGGCCATTTTGGTGTCGACCTCACCTGCGCCGCGGGCCCTGAGGTGAACTGAAATTCGACCGCGAGTGGTGGATGACGGGCTCAAATATGTATTGAAAAATTGTCTCATTTCCGATCGGGCAAGGGTCTTAACGTAGGCGGCATCTTGCTGACCTGTATAATGATTTTAAAGTTAGCAGTTCGCACATAGAGGTGAGAGGCGATGAGAAATGGAAGGGGAGGGAGCACAAACCTTGCTCAAAGTCGTAGTACTCGTTCGAGATTTGGGTCCAATGCCGTGAAGACTCCTGGTTAAGGTTGCGTAACTTCTCAAGGAGTGCATTGGTAAGACTTTGCTTGTGATCATTAAAGGCCTTTTTCGTCATTTTCCTAAGATTCCGTCCAAATCTGGTCAAGAATGCTTCAATCCGCCTATCGAGATACTCGGGTGTCTTTTCGCTCTGAACAATAATGCTGAGTCCGATGGTGGTTGCAAAGCTTCGAGCACCGGAAAAGACAATGTAGCCAAGCTGTTCCTTTGTTCTCAGCTGGTCAAACGCAGGCTCGTGTATCATCTGAGCCAGAAGAAGAGTCTTGGCTCGAATCTGACGGTCGCCCCTGTCGCCAATATGAAAATATGACTGAACACAATGGTTGACATTGGCAGGATCTTTCAGTTCCTTCTTATAAACAAAGTTAGACCCAGGTGGGAGAACCATGGATCGGCCAATGGGCCATTCAGGTTGAGGCAGCCTGCGAGGTTGAAAGGTCGACTCAACTATATCAGTAACTTTGAGGGCATCGTTTCTGTACATGTTGCCATGTATGTACACCTCGATATAACACTGAGATAGCACCTGCTTATGAAAGAGTCGGACAGCATCAGCAGTAATGTTCGGAAGCTCTGCCGCGTACTCCTCCACAATATAACTCCGTTCAGAATTCAACCAGTACAAATAGTCGCCAACTTGATGGAAAGCTGACTGAAGCTGCCGGTTCTCGTACCCTCGCGTCAAACGTTCCTTGACAATGTCAAAACGCTCATCCTTGATACTCAGATCTCTGGTAGTAACCGCAACCTGCTCCAACAAGACAGGAAGCTTATCATTGTATCCGGAAAAATTCAAAACCAGCCCTCGCCGATCGAAACTGATGGTATAATGAACGCCTGCCAGGTCCCAATTATAGGAATCTTCCTCAAGTGCATCTCGAACAAGCTCAGCAAAGAGCTTGGCCTTGACGCTGTTTGCAGCGGAAGCATAATTGACGGGGTTTTTCAGGCTAATCACGACATTGGCCTTGGGAGCCCAAAAGGTATCGTCCTTTTTCCACCAAGTGCGAGCAACCTGGTCATTGCGCAAGACCCGCGGTGCCAAAGCAGGTTGCGAGACTTCCTTCTTGTCGACCTCGAGCTTGTTAGCGATGCAGTTATTCACATGGGGTAGATGAAGTTCCGGGAGTCTCTTGTCCTTGGGCATTTGCATGGCAGCTTCTAGCTCGTCCAGTAAGCCTGCAGGTATCTTCTCGTAACGATACTCAGTTCCATACCACGTTTCTTTCTTGTCCCAGTTCCCTGGGAAATTGCGGGAAACAATCGTCATCCTCATATTCTTAGGTCGGATCCTATCCAACACTTTCGAAATGGCCAAGGCATCAAAAGTTCGCAACCGACTGTGTCCGCTGAGCAACCACTCACGGGGTAAAGGCTTTTGCATGACAGAGCTGGTTCGGCTCGTGAAGGTACTATGAGGAGTATTTTGCCGGAACTTGAAGTCTGCGTCGGCCAGACGTTTCTGCTCGTCGAATATCCATTCTTGCGGAGGTGATTCCCGTAACATGGCAATGTATTGAAAAATGATTTTGACGATTTCTGAATAATATTTCAAACCCTGACAAACACACTGTGATTAGTGAACGTGCCCGTATACAGCTATTCTAGCCCGTCAACACACACATACCTCTTCAGTTAGTTTAACCTGAATATAAAAGGTGCTCGGCGTGCCAGGGCAAATTGAATGTGCACCAGCGGATAAGCCATTACCCCATCCTTTCATTTTGATGTAAGACATGATACTTCCGGGACTTTCATGGCCAATCAGGTGGCTCACATATCGGCTTGGCTGCGACTCAAAGAGATGCTCCTCGTCAATGATCGGGAACATTAGGTTCAGCTCCCTAGAGTCCATAACAGGTTTCGCAAAGCATTGTGTACCAAGGTCTGACTCACGGAACGGTTCCTCTTCTGTCCATCGGTTGGGTGGCAAATTTTTGTTCTCTATGTCTGAGAACAGTTCTTCCACCCACTCCTGTAGGACATCCAAGGGTTCACGGCCGAGGACAACAAGCTTCATTCGGTTGGCAGAGTAGTGCCGTGCATGAAATTCCATAAACTTCTCACGAACATTAATGCCTTGTGATTCTGGTATAGTCTTGAGAACCTCGTAGTTGCCAGTCGAGAAATGACAGTAGGGGTGTTTGGGATTCGACAATGACTTTTCCAGTTGGTGGAGGCGCCAGAGGTCGCTCTGCAAGTTCTTCTTGTTCTCGTTGTCAACAGCGATCATTTCATTATCCAACGTCTTCGACAGAAAGAGTGGCTCAATGAAAAACTGTGCAAAGCGATCGAGAGCCCCGTGAAACGGGGAGGGATTTGATTCAGAAGGCACTTCACTCTCGTCTGTTTTTGCACCCTCCAGCGGCTCGTCATCCTCCTCCTCCTGTGGTTCGTCATCGTCGTCTGATCCTGATTCCTCGTCGTCCTCTGACACTTCCTCGTCCTTTAATTCTTCTCTGACCCTGGATTCTTCGTCTTTCCTTGCATCGTCGTTTTTCTTTGGTTTGGGCCTTGCCGCTACCTCGAAGTAGTAATTGGTGGATGTGGATGCCGTATACGCATTAGATTCGCCGGAATTGGCTGACAGATATACATTGTACTCATTTTCACCCGGAAACTTTTTAGTACCCATGAATAAAAGCTGTCATGGAGAGAGGCGTAAGTTAATGGCTCACAGCAAGGGCGGGAAGGACCCGGATGGGCTTATCAACCTACATGCTCTACGCCATGGGCCAAGCCAGGCATTCCTTCTTCGTCACTGAAGTTGCCTACATTGACGTCCATAGCAGCGCTGGCCTTATCCGTCTCAGGATCGCATACCAACAACGCCTCCAGGTCATTCTCGAGGCGCACAACACGGTACTGGCGGTTGTCGAGATCCGGTTTCTCCAGGCGGTCCGTCAAGAGCACAACAGATCCATGGCGGCCGGTTTTCCTGCCTGTCGACATTTCAGACGGCATGATGTAGCTGTGACCAGAACCGGGCCACACAAGACGGGCTGAGTGGCGCAGAGAAGGAAGATGTCGAGAATGACGAAGACAAGATGTTGACTTGTGGTGGGAAAGAGAAATGTACAATAATGCGTAGCGCAGTCCGGGGGTCGGAGGAGTGCCAGCCGTTCCGTCAAGGTTGTCGGTGGGGTCCAGTCGAGTTTGCTAGGTTCAATGTATTTGTGCCAGCCGATGTCTCCCTCCAGTGGCTGATGGGTCTGTGCGATGGTGTAATAACCGCAGAGCAGTTATGGAGGAGTGCTCCGTATTACAAGAGTAGTTAGTATGCCGCTAGTAATCGAGATGGTCCATCGGTTGGGACGATGCAGGGAGGCGATCTCGGTTTGGTGGAGGCACCGATTGGTTTGGCTTGGTCTGTCTCAATAAATGGGAGGGAGAGACAACTAAATAGAAGCCGGCCGGCAGTGATGAAGACGCAATTGCTAAGGTAACCAATGTCTCTCAACCTAATGTGAATGTCTTGGACAGAGCTACGTGATGAGCGCGACAACAAAGTATGAATTTGACAGCGATAGCCGCCGTTTGTCGCAATCAAGCCAGGATTGACGTATCTGGCAGGAGTGAATTCAAGATGGTGTAAACGGGCTCTGACCTATTCACGCCGACTGTGGTGACTGTATACATGGACATGGCGTTCGCAAGCGGCACGCAGCTGTCTTTATACTAAAATTGACCGCATGGGGGGCATGCAGTGGTGAGATGACGGCCACGGCCACAGAGATCAGGTCACAGACCACGCCGCGGAGTACAAGACAAGGCTTTGTTGTCTCGTAAAGTACGTACAAAGCCAAAGTAGTAGTGCTGCGTAGTTTGCTGCAGGGTCACGAAACCGAGGCGATTGCCAGCAATTGCAACGGCCGCACACCCGAGGCAAAATTTTGTGTATGGCTGGAGTCCAGTACCGGATGTTGCGCAGGCTGTACCGTCAAGGTTTGCGGCCACCGGCAGGATTGCTTGAACCAGGTTGATGAGTTTAAGAGTCAGGGTGTCCGGGATGTGTCATGAACTTGTTGATGATAGATGGGATCGTATCGCATCGCAGCACCAAACACAGAGAACCATTCAAGGTTGCATTGCAGCATGAAGACAGGGGCCTTTTGCGGCCGCTGCACATGCAGGTTTTGGATTGGACTTTCCAGACAGAGTCAAGTTATCCAGTGACAGAGTTACGCGGTTGCCTGCTGTCCGCCAGCCTGTCACTTTTCAGGAGCAACAGAGAACCCCTTCTCCTTCCTTTCCCATCCACTACCATCGAAGTCATAGTTTGGTATCATCCTGTGCTGCACTGTACAGTACCATGTTGTAAAACGAGCGTCTAGTTGCCTTCCAAAGCCTTTCCCGAAACAACACAGGCGCAGTCTGCAGCCTTGGCGTGAAAAGTAGGGAGTAGTACCTGTGAATCCCACCCTAACCACACGTATTCGCGCCCAGTCTGGCAAGTCTAGTTCCTAGCTGCCAAGTCAAGGTTAGAGGCGAGAGTGTCCTGAGGATGAGGAGAGCAGTGTTAACGCAGTTCAGCGGAGAGTACGGAGCACGGAGCATTGTTATGGAGTTATGGAGTTATGGGGAGTCATGTCTGTGTGCCCCATATCAATCAATCAGCTTGCCGCTATTGGCCATGTTATGTCATGTCTTGTATCATGGCCCCGAGCACACCTGCGACTGTTTCTTATCGTACAACCACAGTATATAGCACAGTACGAGAACTGTAAACGCAACATAAGCGGGAGGGGCAAAAAGAATGAGGATTGAAAAAAAAAAAAAAAAAAAAAGGAACCAACGATGCTCACAAATTTGAATTCCACTTCTATCAACATCTTCAATCCCTACAGAACCTTGAAAATGTTTGGGCTGACGTCTGTGAGTTCGCTCGGCTGCCGGACATCAGACATCGTTGCATGCACTGTGGAGAGACAGGGCGAGGGTTAGGTCTGACCCTTTCCGCCGCGTTGTGTTGCAGGACCGACACTGGAGTTAATTGTGCTGCGAGGCATTTCCATCCACTTAAACTCTTAACTGAGCCTTATTGACCCTGGTACTTGATGCACATGTGCGAAAGGACAGCAAATACGAGAATGTCAGTCGCGCGCACCGCGCAATCTAGGGAGTTCCTAGCATTGACCCCGACGTAGCCCAAACCCGGGCAAATGTATGTTCGGTTGGTGGTGGTCTAGTTATATGTTCGTACTGTATTCCGTAGCGTCGTATTCATCTACCCATGCACATGCCTGACAAATTAATCGGGACATCAGGGCCATCCCACGCACTCTGCCTCTGCCCTGAATGTCTCGATTAAATTTGTCAACACCTTGCCATGCGCGAGTCACTCCTGTCACACCCACCCAAGGTACCGGGTGTCTGGTCGAGCTGTCCCCGATATTGCAGGGCTAGGCGCACAAGTACGGAGTACGGAGTACATGCATGTGGCTATCACTTTTAGCGCTCTGTTGGACGCCTAAGTCGTCGTTTGTGGTAAAGTCGGTATTGTGTCTCGGGATCTCTCATGCAACCGTGAAGTGGCAGTGTACAGGCAAGTCAGTAACCTGCTGCATGACAAAACAGAGGTTGCCGCTTACCTCGTAAAAATCCCGCGAAAATTATCAGTAGATACGTCATTCCCACGTATGTAGCTGTCCACATTATGTGATGAAATACACTCTGGGAAGCCTGATTGCCCAGCAATGCATGTACACCTGAGAAATGCATATCTTGTTCTACCCTTCAAATCCACCCATGTCGCGAACTCGTCTTCCGCCGCATGATAAGACAAAATTCTCAGGCCGGAGATACCGTGCAACAATAGGGGTTGAGTATGATTACACACCACGCGCTTCCTGTCACACCCAAATCGAGCTCATCATTGATCTTAAGGGCCTGATCGCATCCAATCATCTTGAACCCGTCGCGTGGCTTGCATTATCACTTACAGGCGGCGAGACTGCATTGACAACCTCATTCTCTACATACATGGCGCCGCGAGATTTCTTCCGCAGTAAAGTCCTTCCAGAAAAAGCGGCATGAAACTGTTTCCTCGGCATAGGTGTGCATGGCAACGCCAAATAAACAGCATCGATCCGTCCGCACACAGAGTGCTCTTTGCAAGAGGCGAAACAGATTTTCATGGCGTTGCTAGTGGCATTGCAGAACCTTGCACTGATGACGTGTGTGATGGTAACCCGTGCGTTTGTCCCTGGAACTGTATGTACGACTGTCTTTGGCTTCAGCCAGTCGCAAGTGATTGTTTCGAAAAACCGGCCAGTTCGCCACGCCTTTATGCTCACGCGCCGTGGTTGACTGCTCCAATTTTGAGTTTCGTTGAGAGCCGTTCTTCGTTGCAGAGCAGTACTTACAGTTGGTGCCTCGAATGTTGCTAATTGGTGATTTCATCGCATTGGGCCGTTTGCAAAAGCTGCGTGTATTGTTTGACAGAAGACCATTGCAATTCCTCTGCCACCATCGGCCCGCGCCGGATCCTATCTTAAGATCCCTGTACGGAGTACTAGTAACTAGCTACCTAAGTACATGACCGGCAGGAGTTGTCCTCGCGTGCTTGCTCCACCACTATGCTCGCTTGTAAGTTATTACCGCCTTGTACAGGGCTCTTCCTAGCAAGCCATGTTGCTATGTTGCCGACGCCTAGCAAGCCAAACCCCGAAATCGCTGAGTTCATCAATGCTATTTCAACTACTGGTATGAGACGATATTAAGCCGAATCGCAGACCGTGTCCCCAGTGAGACAAACAGTGACGAGACTTGTTTCAGATTGTAGGGATAACCGGTCTGATATTCTTGTGTGGAACGAAAAAAATCTGGTCGGCGGGGAAGGCGATGAGCACTCTGTGTTGGGAATAGCCGCTATCATGATGGCGCGCCCAGTTCATGCCAAATGTTGCGTCTTCTTGGCACCAGCCGACAGGGTGGCTGGACGCAAGGCTACGTCTGCGGCATTAACAATAGCACGAATTTGATTGAGCGCCCTCTATTGGATAATGATATCGAACGCGAAAACACTATCGGGAAGCATCGAATCAGGATCCTACGTTGCTGTTCGCTCCCACTTTCAGTCAGTGTCCGCGAAATGACCACCACGGAAACCGTGGGGTTCCCCGAATTTCAGTAGATGCGGAGGTCATTGCCGGCCTGATTCGGGTTAACAGGATACCCGTAACGCCCTGATGAATTCATGCTGTCATGCAGTAAAGCCTTGAGCACGCACCAAGTTTCGCTATTTGATGCACGGACTAAGCTCAGGCTTCGGACGCAAGGTGGGGATAACAAGGCGGCACTGCTCCAGATATCAACCACAAAGTTTGCAGGCAGTGCATGGCCGTCGCTTCATAGCCTCTAGGACCGACTCGAGGTGGTGTGAGCCATATCTTGCACCACGTCATCATCAATGGGCCAAACTGAGTCTTTCTGGTCATGACTTGTGGCCAGTGTTCCGCTTTTTTGGCTTTGAGCAATCCGATGCCTTGTGGCCAACTTGCTGACAGTTATAGCATTTCATTGCTTTTGTGTCAGGTGAACCTTGGGAACCAAACTGTCCGTCACCGGCAGAAGAAATCGATGACAGATTATTCAAACGAATCTCTTTCTTTCTTCGTTTCTCACGAAACTCTTTAGCAAGGACAGACTCGCTGTCTTGTTTTGAACGGGACTGTGAGCGGGATCGATCAACTATGCCTGGATTTTTGGTGCTGGCATTTGATGATCTGCTCTTGTGCTTGTGGCTCGCTGTGTCGCTGTCGTCTGCTGAATTTTGACTTGACTCGTTTGGATCGGATGTTTGTCGTCCCTAAATTTCATTCGTATACTGTTAGTAAATGAATCAATGGTGAAGAGATGTCGGGAAAAGACATAACGGGATCAAAATTACATCGCTGTTCTGCTTGACGATCTTGGTGTAAGTCCTTCCCTCTGCTGGGTTATCTTCGTCGGCTTCGGAGTCGAAGTCACCGTATCCTACATAGACAACGTTCAATGGTCGCGACTGGTTCTCGCGTTGATGTTTCCCAAAGTTAGTGTTAATGACCCAATGAGTGTCAGTGGCAGAGTGTTTTTCCAGAGCCGCTTGGCGCGTGGCCTCTTGATCATCTAACGCAGCTTGAATCAACGCCTGATCAATATTGGGATTAATGCGCCCTGATGCTGGGGACTGTTCCAACTTTCTTTTTTTCGATGAGGGAGCCTCTGAATCCGGAGAGACATTTGATGAAGCGGATGCTGCTGCCCGTTGCATAAACTTCATCGTCAATAATCTCGACGAGATGCCTTTGGGAGTTTCTGGCGCCATGGTGGCCTGGTCGCGAAATGTGTTCGTATATAAGAACTGAAGCACTCGCAAAGAAGAATAGCAGTTACAGCCCTGGAATAGCCCAATATATTTGCAGCCGCGGCGTGAATGCACAATATTGCTACCGTTATTTGTTATATTGGAAGCACTCAAGTGCTGTAAAGGCCGTAATATTTATTGGGAACTTTTTTTTGGTTTGGAGCTCGGAGGTAAATTATTCCGACAGCTGCATATCCGCCGGGGCGGTGTCTCCTCCAACCTCATATCCGGAATTCCCATCCACGCACTCGAAGCTATCAATACGACTCATATTCGATCTGCAAATCATGGCGTCCATTCAATTGAGATCAGTCGGTACCTTGGCGCGTCAAATACGTACGACCCGGCGCGCATTTACAGCTACCGCTCGCCGGTTTGAGGTCGCTGCGCCAGCAAGCTCCCGAACCGAAACATCTCCCGTGCTGAGCGAGGAGGCGCAGACCAAGCCGATTGAACAAGCCCCTAATCGAGTTGATATTTGGTCCCGAAGCCAGAAGCCAAGATCAAAAGCAATGACTGGACCTCGTTTTGAGCAGACCAATTTCGATCTCCAGGTCAGTTGGAACATCACCGAGCGGTAGACGAAAGCGCTGACGATTGTGTAGCCACAACCTTTGTCCGCCATGGAAATGATACATAAGGAGCCCGTCCGATGGACACACGATCGTGCTGTAGCTTGCGATGGTGGTGGTGGTCCCGCCGGTCATCCACGAATTTTCATCAACACTGACAAACCTGAAATCGCAACTTGCAACTACTGTGGCATTCCTTATGTGAGCATTCGAAATCTCCGCGACTGTAAATAATCACACCTAACTAGAGCACAGGCCAACGAACACCACCGAAAACATCTTGAGTCGCTCCCTCAGACGTCGTACCCTTTGTCATGATCACGCAAATTCGGAGTATTAGGACGAATTGATTATCCGGACTGGGGATTAAAACGAAGACTTCTAGGAGGTCCCTGGACTGATTTAGATGGCCGATGTACCAATTGTGCACCACAACATGCCATGGTACATGTAAGGCTTAATGTACAATTTTCTTTTGCCGAATAGCTATATTGTTGAATTGACTTTGACGAGTAACTCAACTCAACGATCCACCCAAGGTGAACATAGTTGTATGGTGCCCTCTGCTACCATTCCGAACTTGCATTATGCTTTTGCAGTGACGGTGCCTTTTCTTCATTTGGATGTACGCCCACGGCAGCGCATCTTTGCAGATGTAGACATACACCTATATTTATACGCTGATGGCCCTGGTTTGAATGTCAAACCACTGAACTTTGTTCTTTTTGGCCTATGCCTAGCTTCTTGAATACGTAATGAACCGACCTGCTTGTACTAACCAGAAATCCTAAGAACCGGGCATTTAATGTGCCGGTTGTCCCCAAGACAGGACTACGTCAAACCACTCCCGCTGTCCTCCCAGGCCCAAACCCGGTTACAGGATGCACCTCGTGAATATGACCTTGGAGGTATTAACAAAAGACTCCTCCTCATTAAGAAGACTTAAGGCTGCAAAACACGAATATTATACCAGCTAACTTTATTGTACGACCGAGCTGGCAGATCTGATGGAAAAAGGTGTTGTCGAAGTGGATGTCAAGCTCACGCCTTTTATTTTCTAGTTAACACCCCATGCAAACCCTCCGGCTGAGGTGATTAGACTCTACTTGACAATTATCTTGACAATCTGCGTGCTAGTATGCCTTAAGGCCATGTTTCTGCCACATAATCAGGCGCATTTATACACCGTGCTGTTTGGAGCTAAGGTTGGACGAGGTGCAAGAGAGCAGGAGAGATCGTCCGTTGCCGCAAGGGGCCTGCACTTGACCTCTTAAATTTAGTCCCGCTCGTGCTTACGGCTCACAAAGAACTTAATAGTCTCTTAAAAGACTGCTAATATCTTGGTTGTGACTTGCTATATGCACCATGGATATGGAAATCTACAGGATTATCTGTTGCGGAACAGCTGTTGAACTGAGTGCACACAGCACCCGGGTCAAAGTCAGAGAGGGAAAAATAATTTTTTACATGCCGTCTTCTTAACAAAAAAGGTTTCCGTTTTCCATTTCTCCACAAACCAAATTGCCGTAGCTGTTAGTCACGTTGTGAGAGTTAAACACTGTGCGACAGATGGGCAATGGGTTTAAGCATTCTCGCCAACAAGCCACACGTAAACTCAAAGCCAGTATCTAATCTGCTGATCATATATAAAAATGCTTACAACGTATAGTAAAATTTCCTTTAAATGTTAAAAAGTTTCGTGAACCAGTCAATTTAAGCACAAATAGTGCTAATAACCGCACCATCTTGGCAGTGAGTCGCTGTTAGTAATTGACCAGTGGCGTGCCGATACCGCGAATATGCGATCCAATGCTGGTGGATCCAATCTCTACCTCTGCATTCGAAAATATTTGCGGCTGCGTTTCTTTATGGACGGCCTCAGCTCCCCCGAAGCCCCACCTATCGTCATGCATCCACTCTTTAACAACCAGAATGCCTCATCAATCTTCCCAACGTCTATCTCCAAATACAACCATTGTCCTGGTGCTACTTCTGTTCATCTCATTCTTCCCTGGCCTGTTTCATAGCATCTGGACATTGCCCTTCAGTATTTTTCACTTCTCTCGCTCGTCCTCCGAAGGATATACCAGCACCGGCACAATGACTTGGTTCCAGAAACAGCTTACTCTTCCCGCCAAGTCTCGTGGCTCTTATCTCATCACCGACCAGGTAGTTGGTGCTCTCCCCGAGGTTCGAAACTACAAGGTTGGACTTTTGAACTTGTTTGTGCAGCATACCAGCTGCGCTTTAAGTTTGAACGAAAACTGTACGTGGCTTGAGCTTGTCTTTCTTTCCTCCTGGCCTCCCAACCCACTTCTCCCTGCCGTATAATGGCATACAGAACTAATGCCTAGGGAATAGGGGATGAAGATGTAAGGGCCGATATGAGTGATGCATTGGATCGAATCGCCCCCGCAGAAGGCCCCAAAGGCGAGGCTTTGTATCGACACGAGTAAAACTAACCATCCCTCTCCTCCTATTCATAGCAGGATGTGACTGACTTCTTTAACTGTCCTACAGTGCCGAGGGCCCAGATGACATGCCGGTAAGAACAATACTGCATTGCGGCAAAGTAAGACTGGCGAAAACTAACTACCAACTATAGGCTCACATTAAATCCGCATTAGTTGGAGCGAGCGTAACGATTCCGATTAAGGACGGAAAACTTGTATGCCAACTAGTCAAATTTGTTTTGCTTGAGTATGTAACTGACATCTGCTAAGGCTACGGGAACTTGGCAAGGTATTTGGTACCTTGAATTCCGTGCTAGCAAACACCAGCGCCGCATTATGGCCACCATTCAAGGAGAGAAGGCATAGGATGACACTAGAAAGCCTGTTCATGAAGAGTAATGTAAAATGCAGGAGATGTACTGTGCCAAAATCTCGAGCACTTTCTTTGAGTCTCTGATAAATGCCTGTCTATGTTACGCCTAACACCATTGCCCTTTACATATCCCAATTTCAACATAGTATGCCAGGAACTAAAGTGTCCCATTCTCCTCCTTTATATCAGTATCATCACCAGCCAATACCTTGGTCTGCGGCACATAGCCATTTGGTGGCGCAACACCGGGTGTCATGGCTACAACATTACCTTCTTCGTTGACAAATTCGAAGTTGTAGCGACTGAGCAGATGCGGAATGGCTGATAATTGAGGGCCATAGCGTGCGGTGTTGTCGTAAAGTTCGAAGAGTGGTACAGCAAGAAGCTTCATGTTTTTGGGTACGCTTAATACCTCTGGCGGAGCAAAGCAGATTATTATTTGATCAAATTATATGTTTGGCGAAGAGTGTGAAGAGTGTCAGAACTTACTTGTTTTGGGCAAGTGAATAAAGTATAACTTCTTGCACTCTTTTGGTCTGGTGACGTGAGCGGGAATAAAAGGGTACATGAAGGTCTCGAAGTTTGGTCGCCACCACTGCGCAAGACACTCGCCGATTTCCCAGTCGCCAGCTTCCTCGCCCTCACCTATCCGGCCAACTGGAGCCAATCTTTCATCCAGTCTCGATTTGAATCCTTCCGCCTCGTCATCTTCTGGCCGAAGATAGTCACCTGGCAGTTTGAAGAAGGCATTCGCTATCTGTAGCATCAGGATGTGGGGATGGTTGTGCTCGTGACATACGAGGATACCCTCGCATGTACGGCGCATGCCATACTCAGAAAAATGCTCCTCGAGACGCTTCAGTCGGGCAACAACAGAGGGGTCTTCTTCGGGTTGGGTCTCTTTAACGCCAAAAGTATAGTTGGAAAGAGGATACAATGTGACCTTTTGGGGCTGCCTAGAATTGAACCCGAGAGGGGCAATTGGCGGCTGAGTAGATTGCAGCGCAGGAGGTGGGATCGTAGACATGTTAGATTTGCAAGCAACGAAACGGATTTCCTATGACAATGTTGATGGACGTCGGGCCTGCTCAGCAAGCTGTTTAACGAGCGGGTTGGAGCTTGGTAGGCGAGGGTCGTAAGGCACAGTGTCGCGTACCGGTTAAGCTTTACCTTTCAGCGTCCAGCAAAGCCCAGCAATTGGTGCCTTTTGCTGGCGTGGCGAAAGGGTGCCGCGTAGGCCCACTCCAGATCTCATCAGGAAGGCGGTGTAGGTGCTAGAATCGATCGAACGGGGCGGCACTAACTAGCAATCGAGCCTGAAGATAACCGTGGTGGATGGACCACAAAGCTTGGATTGCCTTATCAACATGGCCGCTTGCACATCATAACCATCGAGAGGTACAAACAATAAAGCTCTCCTGCCTTTTCTTTGCTCGGTTTCCGCGACGACATTATATCATCGATACTGGCCTCGGTACAAGAGAAATATTTTCGTCAGGAGTTCTTGTCTGGCGTTTGGTGGCAAGGCCTGCAACCGTCAGACTATACCAATATGACTTCTTAGGATGGAAATTGCAAACATCCTGGACTCTGCAGCAAGACAGGAAGGAATACAGCCTTGTTTGCCTATTTTCGGATAGAGCTGCATTACCCAGATGCTAGTTGACCACTCCGTACTCCGTAGTGGTTAAATAATCTGAAGCTCCGTATTAAGCCACTGTGCACGTGGTTCGTCCGATCCGTCCATTGCATTGCAGCATGTCGGGCGCCGGGGGCAGTGCAAGCATCAATTGATCACATGGACAGTCCCAGAAGTAGTTACGAGCTTACGGAGTACCGTTCGGGGTACTCCGTACTCAGTGCAATGTTGCCATATCACAGTACTCAGTACTCAGTAGTTTCGCCGTATGCATGCGACACGGGGAATCAAGCAGGAATAATGATACTGGCGCAGCAATTGACAACACGGCGGTTCAGTCTGCATTCTTTGGGTTACACCTTCCCCAATTTCGGCAAGCTTCGGCAGAAAAGTAACGAGTTTTCAGCGTTTGGTGGAAGCCGCGAGATGACAATAAACGTACGGAGTACTTGAGTTCCACGCTGTCGACGGTACGGAGCACGAGAAGCCGGCCCCGTACCTGTGTGATGGCACTCCGCGAAGGGCAACCGGTGAGCGGCTGCAGTAGCACTGCATCATGCATGAGCAGATGGTGGTCGCCCTGCATGTTCGTTGTCCGCAGGCAGCCATTAAAATCAGCCACACGATAACTACCTACCTGCCTACCTGGGCGGGCATCTTGTTGAACATCTTAGATCACCACTGTGACATGCCGGTGCAGTGCTGTATTCTGTACACCTTCGGTCTGCATCCCGACGAGTCACTGTCGAATGGGAAGTGGGTAGCAGTGAGACGAAGCATGTCCACATACTTTAGATAGAGTACGGGCACGTCGGGGAGGGGAGAGCTGGGACTATTGTACTGCGTAATAGAAGTATTCACGCCAGCTTGACACTCCCAGTCGTTGGCCCAGCGCAACTCCTCCCACCACACTTCTCTGCAAGTGCGAACATCGAACCTTGTCGGGACAGAACATAGTTACCCCGCCACCCTCCATGTCCGTCTCCGGAACCGATGATCCTCCACTTTCTCCCATGCGCATAGCTCGATCCAAACCCCAACCAACCTAGCATTTTCTATGGTGCCATCATTCTTCCATTTCATGAATGCCTCTTGAACATCTCGCTGCCCTTCTTGATTCCTGTCAGCATTAATTATTCAAGGCGTACGGTGTAGCATCTTCCTGCAACCCTGCTGCCTGCTCAGCTGCCTAACCCGCAGCTCAGCATGCAGGCAGCCGCCGCCGCCAAGATGAGCCCTGAAACCACCAGCCTAAGTGTGAATCACGGGTTGGATGCCAACCAGACCCTGGCTACATCGTCAGAGCAAGATCTTACCATCTCAACAGCGTTGGGACTTGGTATCAAATCCCCAGATGACACTAGATCTTCGATATCATCGGATAAGAGCGATTCGAAACCGCCCAGAAGTGCCATGCGACGTTCCTCTAGCATATCCAAAATTCCACAAAGCCCGAGACGGGTACGATTTGACTTTATGGGTGAAGAGGTGCTTCCAACATCATCTCCCCAGGCGAGCGCTTTCATAGCCGGTCGCATCTCATCACCAGAGCCTCTAGATGAAGAGTCTGATTGTGCCTCACATCTTGCGACTGAACCAGGAGAGGAGGAGGGAGCACCGCCACGCAAAGTTTCATCATCCGATGCATTGCGTGCCCTTTCAAGAGCCCCTTTGGGTGAAGATGGAACTGTTTGGACAGTAGTGAATTCTGACTCAGACGACGCTGGGGCGGAGGCCTCGCACTCGACACAAACAAACCAGCCCGAGAAAATTCTTGCTCCTTCAGTAAAGCCCAACATTACAGCAAAGCCAGCCTGCCTTGAATCAAGTTCAAAGAAGATGACAGCGCATCAAAAACCCGCAGCCCCGGACGATGCACAACCCGCTTCGAGTAGCCCTGGGGATGAATCCTCCGACGATGATGATGTTCTCTCCATGGCTAAGCACAAAGCACCCGCACCACTTGTGTCACGGACCCCGGCATTACTATTTGCAACAAGTGCGGCTCAGCCTGCCGCCTCAACTCAGCCAGGAAGTCCAAATGCGAGGTCCTCGAAAGTCGAACGACCGGATGCAGCACAACGCCGTGATAAAGCAGCCTCGGGATCTCTTGCAAAAGCCCAGAACGACGATGAGATGTTTTACTTTGACGAGGAAGGACTGCAGTTCCCTAAGCGGGCAGTCAACCAGGAGCCTACAGAGCAGAAACTGCCGACGGAAGAAGATTCTGACCAAGAAGAGGACCCAAAAGACGACCAAGAAGATGCAATGCCTCCTAATGAAACAACCAGCATCTACGCGACCTCCCCGCCCATTAATATCCCAAAACAATGGCGCAATAATCTGGATGACCCAAAGTTGCAGACCAGCACTGTTGGATCCTACAAAGGCCAGCCGCTCGTGATGCCCGTAGTAACGGACCCTGCTCTCCTGGAGGAAATCAACTCGGCTCCAGTTGTCAGGGGGGTTGTAGACCTGTCCGATCTGGGATCTATTAATGAAAGGCTAAGTGCCACCGTATCGAGAAGCTTCACACGACGTCTTCTGATACAAGACATGATGGGGCCGGGAAAAGACAGTTCCAGAAGCCCCAGAGGTGCGGGAGGGCGTCAAAGATGAAAACACAACGGTGTGTCAGATGATCAGCTCCCCTTTTTGCTACTTCTTGGTTGGTTTTATTTCTGCGATTTGCAGTGAGTGAGGAAATTCCGGGTCACAAAGGAGGATTAAGCGGCATCATAAAGGCGTTGACATTTTGGGACTACGACGGAGTATACATATAATATTGGCAAGGGCAACCATCAATCGATTCTCTGGTCTGGGAATCGATGAGCTTTATTTATTTTCCGAGGAAACGAAGGCATTGTCTGTAATTGACCCCACGGATTATGGGAAAAGGCAACTGGAAAATCGCGTGGCAAATCGCTCGCACATAAAGACGGCAATCGCATTCATCTGTTGTATATAGCTCATTGGCTACTAAAGCCTTTACTAGTCTACATTTCCAGATCATTGTTTGAAGATTGCATGAATTTGCTCTCAGCTGACCTGAAAGGTATAACAAGGCGCAGTGCCGTATGCATGTATATATCGCTGTATCGAGGTTATGGGTCAAGTGCCACCTTTGAAAGGTCGAAGTGGCTGTCTGTTAGTTAATTAGTGGGCTGACGCTGGCTGCATCCACCTTGAATACTTCCCCAACATTGCCCCAGGATTAATCACTGACCTGTGACACCAAAAAATCTCCTCGGCAAGCAGACCGTTAGCAATCCCCGTCAAAATGGGCGGTCTCAATCTGGAAGTTTTCAAGGTATAGACTCGCTTCTTTTTCCTTTCAATGAGTCAACCTTTAGCGTCGTGTTGTCGTCAGCTAACCCAAATTTCCGCTCTAGTTTGGCACGTATGTTATGTTCCCTATCGGCATCATGTACTACTTTGGCATAAATCTCGACAACCGCTTCTCAGTTCAGGGTTTCTGGCCCAGACCGGAAGAATGCAACAAGCTGCCACGCGATCGGGAGGAAGTGAAGGCCGAGTACGAGCGCATTGTGGCGCGACAGAGGTTCCGACAGGCTCAAGTACAGGAGGAGCAGCGCCAACGAACTCTATTGCAGGGACACCAGAATAATGGGAGCGACTCCTAAATATGCCGGGAGATAGCATTATTGGAGCTTTGTGTATGGGAATCATCGTGGACTGTACGATTGTTAGGCGCAATTTGATCGGATGGAATATGTACAATGACACTATCGGAGCATGGAGCGGCGTTTGGTATTTTGGCTTTTGGCAAAAAAAAAAAAAAAAAAACCCTGGATGTCTAGTCTGACTTTTCCAGCTTCGAGTTATTGCAGTTTGCGGAGTTGCTCTATCATACATCTACGTTCCTCTCTATTTTCTCCCAATCGTCGCTGGTGACAGCCCCCTGCTGGACATTGGCAAAAATTGCTTTGACCTCAGGATATTCCCGCAATCCCGAGAACAGGGCATCCAAGCTCTCTACAGATTTCGTAGAGTCGATTGCAACTTTGGTGTCCTTGTTCGCCGCCCAGATTATATCCGACTCCTCCACCTCGAGCTCGAGTCGTTTCGATAAAGCCTCGGTGATTGCCATTATTTGTGGCGGCTGTGTCCACACGACAAACCTGCCTTCCAGCAGTTCCTCTACATCTTCTGCTCCATCGAGTTCGATTGCCTCTTCCAACACATCTGACAGGGTCAATTTGCGATCCTTACTGCTTAGAATGACCCGACCGCGCCTTGAGAAGTAAAATGATGTCGACCCGACGACGCCGCCTGCCTTCTTGACGACGAACTTGAGGTTGTGCAATGTACGCGTCTTGTTATCAGTTTCAATATCGGTTATAAGGGCTATGTTGGGCGGCATGAGAACTTCGAGCGTCATGGGTTCCAATTTTGCTCCTGTAGCGGAGCATCCCTGGCCTCGGGCAATGGCTGCTTCGACAAGAGCTTTCGGGACGCTGGCTGCGATTAAAGTCAGTAGCTAGTTTAGTGGTTCTGCACGCTTCGAGGGAATAGCCTTTGCTGCAGGATACCTTTTGTTGCTGCAGATATAGCGTTCGCTAACTGAGGGTTGAACTTGACGTCGTCACCATACACTACAGACCAGTTAGGGCCACTGCGAGTAGAAGTCGTAGTGATCTCGTATGATGATACTACTAACTTCGAGAGTACATGGCAATAAGTTTAGTGAATGCGGTCCGCTCTGACATCTTCTTCTTGTCGGTGACGGCTTTAATATGCTTGGTCTTGGACCATTTGTTATGGCCAGCAAGTGACATCGGCGTTGTCGTAAATGATCGCAGGCATTGTTGGCAGATTGGTCGCCGAGCTGCAAGCACATGCACACGCGCGAAGAAGCTTGATGCCGTTGCGGACAGAAAAAGCGAGCTACTGATCGTGGCCATGATGGGTTCGGTTTGGAAGTCTTTATGCCATACCAGACAATGTATGGCCGCACATGTACTTGCCTAAGCTCCTAATAAGAAGTTCCTCGAATGATGTTCGATGTTCCCAAGCCCACGGAGACACTGCCGATCAGGGCCACCCCAAATAGCATGGACAGTGCTGATTGGCCAGTGCATAGAACCGATGTGACAGAGTGGAAATGGAAAGTATGGACTGTTTAGCGACTGACCCTTGAGTGTTGCAGGTGCTAGTATGGCGTCTGTTCGACCAGTTGACCTCCTATCCAGTCCTGAGCAACAGGCTCTGCATAGCTCCCCACCAGCAGTCGGCCGTGTCCATGATTACATCAAGCTCATTACCCCCACTGCCCACATCAAGCCCCTTACAACGACACACGACATCTCGACAACTTGTGTGAAACCCCCCCCCCAAGTCGATTGTCACCTGACGGAACAAGAAGAAGCGAATGTCTGCGTGAATTCGTTCTCATGTCGTCTAACACGGAGCCCCAAGCTCCAGACGAGCAGGCGCCCACCGAGGCTTCCCCCCAAGCTTCCGCCAAAGCTTCTTTTCAAGCTCCAGTCGAGACTACCACGACCGCTGAATCGACAATCGCAACCCCCGAGCTAGAACTCACCAAACTACAAGCTCTGCCTGCCGAACAACAAGAGCTTTTTCTTCTCACTTTCGTATCCGACTTGAAAAGGCATGTTCTAGGCCTTGGTGCAGACGACTGCAATGCACAGCAGTTCTACTTGAAGAAGGAAATCTTTCAGATCATCAACCTTTCGGCTCCGGCGCCATCGCGAGTAATAAGGAACAATTTGGGTAGATGCTTGGCTCACATATTCAGTACAGGAGACCGCAAGCTACTATTCGAGACGATAAATGACTTGGTCGCCATTATTTCGGGAAGCAAGGCCAAATCTGATGGCCTGACGCGCTCAAAGCATGCCGCTGTTTCCGGCTTGGGGGATGTCTTTGCCGCTGCTGGTGACAGTGCTATTGGTCTACATCAGATAGCATGCACCTCCTTGCTCAAGTTGCTCAAGTCCGCATCTAACAATGCCGGTTTGCGTGCAACCGTACTGGGTGTGCTGGCTAAGATCGTGAACATTGTGGCAGGCGGCATGGATGAAAGCATATCACGAGACATTTGGAAACAAGCGCGAAACTATGCTGCTTCCGATAAGGGCTCTTTAGTAGTGGTGTCGGCATGCCGTTGCCTGAAGTCTCTCGCGAGGAAAACTTCGTACTTCCGTAATTCTGGAGATCTTGACAAGCTAGAATCTTCGATTTTTAAAGCCGTCGACACTTCTTCGACCCACGCCCGACATGCTGCAGCGGACTGCTTTGCAGAGGCACTAGTTCAAGGATATTCACCGAGCGGAAGCAATGATGCGTCCAAGGGCAAGAAGACAAAGCAAAAGCTGAAGCGAGCTTCTACACATCCTGCCATTTCGAACATTAATGATGATGAAGATGAGCTTCCCCCGCGATCTGCGAGCCCAGCACCGAGCGGGAAGCGCACCCAGGACCTCGCTTTATCTCTCACGGACATGCTCAAAATCCTTGCGAGCCAGTATGTGAAACCAACCGCATCAAACAAGACCCGCGCCGCAATTGGCGTGTGCTATGGAAAGCTATTCCGTCGACTTGGAGAGCGAATGGTTCAGGCAAAGTACCTACAGATCGTGGAGGCGTTGTCTATAGATATTTTAGGTCATTCGACCATCAGCAACAATCGTTATCGCCTGTTGATGACTAGACGAATAGTCGACACCATTCTCCATGACATAGTTGGTCAGGAGATCCTGGGAGAATCCGGACAAATTTCAGCTGCTGAATCATTAGTCAACAATATCTTCAAGAACTATCCACAAGCTCTCACCGAGCGTCCTGAGCCTCCGAAGCAGACTTTGATAACTGCTCTTCGAGCCGTCGCTTCTCTCATCACATCTCTTGGGTCTGCATCGAATAGATTCGCAGAATCATGCCGAGACGGACTGCTTCAGGTTCTCCAGCACCCGAGTTATTCTGTTCAAGTATTTGCATCATATTGCATGAAGACATTTGTCCTGGCCTGCCCTCAACAGCTACTGCCATGCCTTTCTGTGTGTATGAACAGTCTGACCAGGGAGCTTTCGTTGCTCAGTGGGGGTCGTAACTCTCCACGGCGCTGTCTTGGATTTGCTCACGGACTTGCAGCCACACTGAGTGCTAGCCCTGCGCGACCTCTTTATGGATCCGTCGACATAAATAGTCGAGTTCTCACCATGGCAACCAACCTGCTCAAGTCAAGTAGCCAGTCGGAATTGCGAGTTTCCAGTGTCCAGATTCAAGTGGCTTGGATTCTGATCGGAGGCCTGATGTCTCTAGGCCCAAATTTCGTCAAGATTCACCTTTCCCAACTCTTACTACTTTGGAAGAATGCTCTGCCTAAACCACTTGCCAAGGATAACACGTCGGCCAGGAGTTTCCTTGAAGCATCCTTTTTGACTCATGTGCGGGAATGCGCGCTTGGGTCCATTATGTCTTTCCTAGAGTTCAACAGCCGCCTGTTGACAGTTGATGTTTCGAAACGCATTGCGGCAATGCTTCAGAGTACAGCGGCTTTCTTGAAAACGTTGCCGTCTAAAAAAACCACTGAAGACATCTCCCAAAGATTAACACCAGCTGTCCAGCTGTTTGATCTAGATATGATGGTTCAGCGTCGCGTACTCCAGTGTTATATCAAACTCGTCAACTTGAGTCCTGCTGGCGGAAGTGAAGCACTGCTGCAATCCAATCTGTTGACACTTGCCATTTCTCTTTTCGCTGACCCCGAGAACTATTCGCCCAGTTCGCTGAGCGCATCAATCGCCAATGCCGCAGGTGCATTTGACTCGATCTGGGATGTCGGCGACAATACTGGCTTTGGCATCACGGGCTTGGTTTCTGGGTTCAACGTGAAGCGACTCCCTGGTCAGCATGAGTCATCCACAGATGGTGACATTGAGGTTTATGGCCCAGAAGACTACATTGACAACCTACTAAAGTCACCTGTCTGTGGAAGTCTGGAGCACGACGCATCTATGCTGTACATTGGTAGGGTTGATGATATCTTGGTTTTCCCGGATCCACCGGCTACAGAAGTCATCAATAATGCTATTCAACTCTTCGCCTTCGCGTTTCCACTAACGCCAGCGAAGGTCCAAGAGAGCGTTTTGGAGCAAATCAAGACATTTGTTTCTGCTGGTCTTTTGCAGCGGGATCCGGGACGTAAAGCTGCCATCAATGTCAACGTTGCCCTTGCAATCCTTTCGAGCATGAAAGTAGCGGTAAAAGAGACCCGATCACCTTCGGGTAGTGTCTCGAATCTGGCGGTTGAGCATCTACTGCAGGATATAGTGCGAGACTTCGTCCTAGATCAGGATCAATACGTGCGAAGCTTGGGATATGCTTCAGTGGCCCGGCTGTGTAACGTCTACGGCAATGCTTTCACCAACCAGGAGATCAAATATCTTGTTGACACTATTGTAGGCAATCGCGAGCCGAGCGCCAGAGCAGGGTGTGCTATGGCTCTAGGTGCCATTCAAACCAAAGTCGGAGGAATGGCTGCTGGGTATCATCTAAAGACCATTTTAGGTATACTCATGTCTTTATGCAACGATCCTCACCCCGTTGTTCATTACTGGGCCCTTGAGGCTCTCTCATTAGCTTCCGACGCCGCTGGACTCAGCTTTGCAGGCTACGTTCCCAGTTCGCTCGGAATGCTAGCTCAGCTATACGTGTCTGAAACCCATCATACTGAAATTTCATCTGCCATTTCCATGAATCTAGAAATGGAACTCTCGACAGCCGCAGCCATCGCAAAATGTGTTGATTCGCTGGTTAATGTGCTGGGCCCGGACCTCCAAGATGCAAATAAGTCGAGAGATCTGATATTCACGCTGGTCAATCAATTTCAAGATGAAGATGAAGTTTTGGTCGAAAAAGCTGCGCTTGCCTGTCTAGAGCACCTATCTCTTTATGCCCCCGGTCAAATGCGCTTTACCGAGTATGTGAATCTGCTCCAAAAGTATTTAAGGTCAAACAACGCAACTTTACGAGATGTAGCTGTAGATGGTTTACACAACATAATGAAGCGAGAACCGAAAGATGTCCTCAGAGAAGCCGAAGAGGGATTCGAAGAACAGCTTTGGCTGGTACTCGACACCGTGCCCAATCATGATGGAATCAAAAACATTGTGCGAAATTGGATGTATCAATCATGCCTTAATGAGACAACGCAATGGTTGCAGCGATTCCAGGAAGTCTTAAAAATGACGAGAGCGAAATCTGAAGAGCAGGTTGAGGTACGGATGACCGGTGGACTTCCCGATCTACAAGACGAAGAGGTGGCCGGTTTCGCAGCTGTTACTCCAGGCGCCAAGGAGAGTAAAGAAAATTCTGAGCCGTCCGAAGCCGAACAGTTGAGATGGCAAGTAAGAACATTCGCTTTCAGTTGCATCAGCGATATATTCGCCGTTGTTGCCAAAGACGTTGCTGCCAATGGAGAATCGGAGGCGCAAATGGCTTTGCAGAACAAGGTTGCAGATGTCGTCCGTATGGCTTTCTCGGCATCCACATCTAATGTCTTGGAACTGCGGATCTGGGGACTGAAAATAATCGGTGCTGTTCTTAAGATGTTTGGCAAGACTCCCGATCCAGACTTCGAGGAGGCCATGCTTTTGGAACAGTACCAAGCTCAGATCAGCTCAGCGTTGACACCTGCTTTTGCTGTCGACTCATCGCCAGAGCTGGCTTCCGAGGCTGTCAATGTTTGTGCAAGCTTCGTATCAATAGGAATTGTAACCGACGTTGATAGAATGGGACGCATTCTGAAGACTCTCGTCACTGCTTTAGAAAACTTTTCCAATGATAATGAGAACGCGGGTATCGGGGAACTAAAGGGGCTAAGCAGCAATGCTCAGGTGATGGTTAAAATATCGGTCTTCTCCGCTTGGGCAGAACTTCAGGTAGCGAGCACCGAGCAAATTTATCTGATGGATGTATTAAAACCTCACATCGGAACGCTTACCCCCCTTTGGTTGGAGTCACTTCGAGAGTTCGCCCGACTTCGTTTCGAACCAGATATATCCATGACGTTAGGGCCGCCATCCCTTTCTGGCAGTCTTGACACCATCTACGCCGCACTGAACCGAGAGACTCTGCTTCGATTTTATCAGGATTCATGGCTTAAACTCGTCGACGCCATCGCGAGCCTTATTGAACAGGACAGCGAGTTCGTATTTGATGCGCTAGACGGTAAAGGGTCTCGGGAAGGGGCACCGAATGGGAATAGCAAAGGCCCTGCAATCAATTACAGAGACGAGCCTGTGGCTTTCTTTTTCGTGCTCTTTGGACTGGCTTTTGAGGCCCTCGCTATACGCCCAGGCCAATCGGACTCGCTTGCAACAAGAGAGCAGGCGCTGGATATTCTTCAGGCCCTGAAGAAGATTCTCCATCCAAGTGTCTCCGGTCACGCTATATACAGACCCGACGTATTTGCTGAAACAATGGACTTGCTTGACCGCCTGGTTCTTACTGATGGACTAGACATCCAGAGCGTCATCGTTGACATTGCTCGGGCTCTTTGCGTCACGCACCCTTCCGCCAGTAGGCAGTCTGAAAGCGAAGGAGATTTATCCGAGGACATTGATCAACTATTTGAACTGACACGCATCATTGTGCTCGTCTTGTCAGGTCTGCTTCCTAATCTGTCGGAGGGCAATCAGCCTGTCCGGCACCAGATGAACGAAGAAGCCATAATACTCATTCGAAATTCGCTAGATGCCCTTGTTGATGCCGCAGATGTGTTCCCATCAATCATCAAGACGGACCTTCATGCATGCATCATCCACATTTTTGCCACCATTCTAGCTACTCCTGTCTGTCAGGAACTAGTTGTCCCTCAGTCACTAGCCATCATGAAGCGATTTGTTGCCAGCGTTTCCGTATCGTCAAGCAATGGCACAGACGACGGATTGCCTCCTCAGGCTCAAATCCAAGGCTGCCTGCGTCGTTTCTTGTCGATTTACCTTGATGGACAGAAGCGTGAGGATCCGACGTCCTTGGCGCGTGTAAAGAATTGTCTTTTGGCAACAACAATCCTTTTCACTAGCGGCAAGAACCAACTGTCTGCAGACCACCCATTAGTCGCGCGTTACCTCGAAGAGGTTTTTGACTGCCTCACGGATCGAATGGTAAGGAAGAGACACTTCTGTGGACCCTGGGACAAGAAAACTCTGTCATACTAACATCGTTGTAGACTGCCAAGATTGCTGCCAGTTGCACCCGGTCCCTGCTTCTTCAGTCAACCACCACATCTGCAGACCTGAGCATTGCTCGCTACCTTTTCCCCAGACTGGTAGCATTCGTCACCAATGCAGAGCCCGAGGACCCCGAGCGGGCCCGTTCCCTCGTAGCTCACACCCTATGTCTCTATGTCGGAACGATACCCGAGAGCCGTGTTCCCGCGGCCATGGGGCTCGTCATACCAACGTTAATGACACGTGCAGCCGTAGAAGGCGAAGAGCTGTATCAAGAGACAAGCGCAAGACTCCTGGAGGTTGCAGCCACAGATCAGGCGGCCTTTAGAGCAACGGTGGGGGCCATGAATAGCGGTCAACGAACCTTTCTGGAGGAAGTCATTCGCTCCGGACAACAAGCAGGCAACCAGGCGAACACCACCTCAACGGATGAGTCTGGTCAGCCTAGTATCACCCTGAAGATGGACTTTGGCGGCTCGTAGCACAACAGCACAAACGGCGAATGGGCATTGAAACGCCACTGGGAGGTACAGCATGTACCTGGCCGGTAAGGCGTTTTTTTTTCTTTCCCCTTCCCTTTCTTTCTTTCCTTGTGGGCTGATGGCGGAGACCTTTGTGCCGTGGACACATGTGAGAGAGTGTTGCACAATGACGGTGGCCGATACTCGGGGTGAATGCATCACAGCTGCGGGTCATTTATTGGTGGTCGCACAGCATGTCTTGTTCAACACGCCAGTGGTTGATATCTCACCGTATGTAGCAGTGGCACGTGGAAAGGCGGTGGACCGATGAAATAAAGAAAGACAACAGTGGTTAAAGAGCCTAAGCCAGCGATACTGAAGTATTTTAGTATCTTGAGATAAGGGCTGTCATATCCAAGTAACGTAGACATGAAATAGCAAACGAACAATATGCAACACCAGCGCGGTTGACCAGGATGGTTGATTTACGATCAGCCAGGTTTCATAATGTGCACTCGAAGAGTTTTTTGATTTTGGTTCCAACAGCACAGCCCTCGTCCCCCAGTCTCTACCCTTACCGTCAAACTCAGTGGTCATGGTAGGCAAATCAACTTCCCCATAGAGCCTTAATATTCTCCCGCTGCCCTCAGTGCCTGTGTGCTCGTCAAGGTTAGTGCCGCGACGGCATACACTTGAAGACGAACTGAGAAATACTGAGGTGGTTATTTCATAAGGAAACACCGGGCCTGGTCACGCCTCGATTATATCTCTCTTACTCTGTTTTTAAGTTTTATTTTTTGTACACTGCCTAAATCCAAGCCTCGGAGGCTTGCTAATGCGTCAATTCCAAACCGCACACAAACAATAAAGAGATCAAGAAGACAAACTGTGCTGCTATTTATCATCGCTTGAGGTTCGCAGAGATGTTAAGATGACTTCCCATGGTTTGTGAGTGATCATTTATAGCCCATCTAGGAGTTCTACTTGGTCATTCGAGTGGACGATCCGTGAGCAATCACGGGCGGGGAGAGTTTGCTGGCTTCTTGCTTGGGGTTTTCGTCTCGACTCCGGCGGCCAAGAGACTCGGGGAGTGGATTTGAATTGAGGTGACTGTATCTGAGTTGCCTCACGTCGTCTCTTTGCAGCGGCCGATCCAGAGTGGTCTGTCTCGGTCGTAATCCCGGCTGTTCCTTCGACTGCTCACGCCGGTGGCGTCTTGGCGCCGTTGCCTCTCTGGAAGGCTTGTATCGATGTGCGTCTGTAACGCCCTCCTTCGTTAATCGAGATGATACCACTCGTCCCTGGAATAGCTTCTGGTTTAGCATTCGGACCGTCGCTTCGGCTGCAGCCGTGTTTGCCATTGTAATGTAGGCATGGCCACGAATTTGACTGTTATTCTCCTTGAGAGGAATGCTTATCCCGATAATAGCAGCCGCATGCTCCCCGATTTGTTGCCGAATCCAGTTTTGAATGTCACTCAATTTCGCTTTTTGTTGTATGGATGTGACGACGACTTTACGACGTTGCTGGGTCGTGTACCCCGGCCGCTGCTGCTTCTCACAGGAGGATGGACCCTTGGGGGGGTCCCAACTCGCTGTCCCAGTGGCATTTTGGTGCGGGAGGGACGTGGGAAACCGGTGTGAGGTAGGAACTCGAGGTCCCGCCGATTGGGATGCAGTCGACTGCGAACCTCCATGCTGGGGGCTCCCTCCCCCAACCCAACCTACTGGCATTGCAGATGGCGGGCAGTAGTTCAAGCTAGGTGAATAGGTAAGCACACGGTTCCTGACAGGGGGAGGCGAATTGTAAGTTTCCAGCCTCGCAGGGTAACCGTTCGAGGATGGTATTCCGCCGTATGCTCGGTTCATCGCGGGTACTACTTGGACGTCTGGACAGCTGAGTGATGCAGGAATACGGCTTAAATGGCCATGTGGGCTAAGCTGTATGTGGGATCAAAAAGTATTGTTAGTGGAAGTGGAAGAACGTGGTTTAGTAGAAGGCAGACCTGCGAATGTTTGACAAGGTTGCTCATACAGGACTGGTGAACGATGCAGCAGCACTCTGAGACAGTGGCAGCATGACATCGGGACTGCGAGATGAAGAGGTTGTAGCAACCGCTGCTGCTGGTTCCCGTCCGCCACGGGTGCTGTGTGGAACGGCTCCCGAGCCGACATATTCTTTGATCATGATGGCGTTGGTTCGGTTCTTGTCGGATGCCAAGAGTGCCCGGTCGCGAAAATACTCCCCCTCCAGACGGGCTAGAAGACATATCATCTTTGGATTAGTGTACCATCCTGAAGACATGTTGGTGCAAATGCTGAGTCATATACAGCCGACAGACGGCACGCAAGAACCAAGCAAAATGACGGGACTTACCACATGCTTTGTTGAAGTTTTCTCTCCCGTAGAGGCGGATCCAGCCAGACGTGCTGGGCTGAAAGAGTTCGACATGGTCAACCTGGCAGGCAAGACGAAGCCAATCTTTCAAGTCCTGCCATGATGTACCAAACGGCAACTGTCAAGTGTAAAAATGGTGTTAGGTTCGGAAAGCCCCCACGTGGCTCAGATATGAAAGGAAAGTTTGTGTGTGCCGACATGTTAGGAGAGACAAAATAAAGCGCAGGAGGAGAAGAAGAAGAAGAAGAAAAAGAAGATAGACAAGACAAAGGAAACGTCGACGTTGGCCACGAACGTTGCATATGGGTATATAGTAAATCCCGGTCTTGTTTCCCGCCTCGACATCCACCATTGTCACTTCCCTGTCGTTGCCGCCTTGGCTAGACATGGTCTCCAAGCGTACGTAGTTATGTGTTGGCCACGGAGCGATAAAATAGTGCGCAACAGCTAAACTTAACTTGGAATCGGCAAATTATACGAGCTCGGCTGGGGAAAATTGCTTCGACACGAAGCGTAAAGAGGGACCTTGGCAAAATTGCTTCTGTGACAATCGGAACTGAGAGTGCTAACTATATGGCGGTGTCAGAGGTCCAGTCGAAGAGGTTGTCAGTGTGATACAGTATTGTCCCAAATTTGGAAGAACAGTTTGCGATGATGAAAATTTTGAAGGTGGCACGAGAAAGAAACCGCTAGAGAGAACAAGGCCAAGAAAAGCAGGTAGTTGCTTGATGGCAACGATGAGAGCCAGCATGTCAATAGTTTCAAAAGGACGTTGTTATATAATATATTCAAGCCTCTCCTCATTTACTAGCAAACAAACCGGGGAAGAACAAGGACAGGGGGAGGAGCAGAGCATTGGAAACGGCCATGCTTGCCGTAACAGTAAACCAAACCGACCGGTCAAGACGAGGTAACATGGGCTGACCAACAAGAGCATGAGATATTTTTGAATCGTTACTCAAACAGTCAAGGTTGAGACCGGGAAAACATGATCCTGACATGCACTCTTCCGCTAACCCCCCAACACCAAAATTGGCTGGCATGCTCGCTCCATACCGATGATCGGACGGGCCTGGCATATACGAAGTACTCCGTACGGAGCTGCTCTGTCGTTTTCTGAAGATGTGAAAAAAGAAATATGGACAACCTTCCGGCAAAGTCCACCGGCTGGTGGCTGACTGATTGCCAGGGCCGCCTGTCGCTGAGTGGTGGTCTTGTGCAGTAACTACAAGTATTGCACACACATATGCACATGCAGGCTGGCAGCCGGCAAACTGAGTACGGCGAGAGGAGACGGATTGAAATTCATCCCATACACCCTAAGTTTACCCTTGCCTTGCCTTGTCTGCCTTGCCCGCTCTCTTCTTCCACCTGTCGTGGCGGCTATCGGGCTTTTTCTTTCCAGAATTGTCTTATCTCGGGGCCACAGCTGCCACAAATGAAACATCTGGCTTGATTGTCTAAATCCAAAACCTAGATTTCTTGCTCTGAGTAATTGATGGCAAGGACGGTTCTCTCCTATGGGACTGACTTCCCCTTTGCCGGCCAGGTGAACTGCCGTGACATGTCACTTTGGATGATGGCAAAATTGGGGTTAGCAGTACGGGCGGGATGAGCCGCCGAAAAACGTCGGTGAAAAAAAGACGGGGTTTCGTGCAGGACGAGAACGCAGCCCTTTCCAGCTTTTATCACTACCCGGTACAGAGTACATTCGCGAAATCCTAAGCCATCAAGAGCGTGCATCCTTTCGTCGCCCAGATGTGCCACACTGGCCAACCGGCATGGCAAGCCGTGAGGAAAGAGAGAACATGGGAACGTTTGTATTGTGTTATAAGTCAAAGCATCTCTGCCCCCATACTCCGTACACCGTGTGCGTAGTACAGAACGCCACGCCACACTAGGGCTATGCATGGATGGACAAGGGCCAATCCCCAACTGCAAGTCGCGAAGTCATTGATCCTGTCGATGCTTGCTGATTGTAGGACTACTCTTTTGGCCTCCTGGTTCGCCTGCCTGAGCATGTACTCTATTGTACAATGGAATATGTGTGAGCAAACCCTCATGGATGAAGTTTCAGCATTAATGGTTCTGGTTTGCCACTGTTCAACGTTCAAGTGTACTTGAACGAAAAGGTGTCGTCTAGCTTTGAAATATCCTCCGTGATGACTATAGGCGTCGCCGAGTTGATGCTCGCGTCAACGTCCTGTCCCGACGGCAAACCATCCAACACAGACCCTCCCGCTGCAGCCTCCCATGGGCTGTGTTCATACTCCGCGTCCGCGAGAGACAACAGGGTGTAGTGTTGGGTATCGGACGCCAGCAGTTCGGGGGTTGCGGATTCGTTATGCAACCAAGCGACTTGCGCCTTTTGTAACGTTTGGGAGGTGGGCAGAAAATGCTCGGCATTCAACGCTTTGGGTCCACGAGACAATGGGTCCCAGATGTATGATGCGCTCTGCTTGCCATCCTCTAGACTAGATATTAAGAGCACCTCTCTGGAAGTCGGATGCCAGCTGAAATGGACTACAGAGTGGAATATTATTGCTGCACGAAGCTCTGCCGCCCCCAAGTCCCAGATCCAAATCGTACAGGGGCAGTCGTCCAGTGTTATGGCTAAAAGAGTGGAGGATGCATCAAATTTAGTCAATGAGCAACTTGACCGAGCATCCCCCAACGGCGTGGTATGATCCGCCAGAGTAGGCGGGGAAACTGCTTTATCTGCCTTGACAAAAGTATGGACAGGGCTCCCATCACCTCCACTATGAACCTGTTCTTGCCAAACCTAGATTCGAAACTTGCGTCAGCCATTACATGGTATCGAAGGAAGATTTTGAATGAGGACCTGTTGAATTCACTTACCTGCAGCGTTTCGCTCGGGGTAGCGGCGGCGGGGTGCCAGAGCCTCATCATAGACCGCCAGATCCCTACCTGCAGGACTATAGCTCCTCGGCTGTGGTCTCTTACAACGCAGAGCTCTGCGTTGCTACTGAAATGGCAGTTCCTAATCCCCAGTTCCATGTCCGATTCTGGATCTTCATTTGGATCTGGCATCAGCTGGGAAGTGCTTAGGGTTCGGTAATGCTGTCCGTCTGAGGTGTAAACAAACAGCCGTCGTCCCTGCACAGGAGCGTCCCACGCGATAATCCACTGGCCGTCAGGACTCCATTGAACTCCTTGAGCATCTATGGCATCTGGATGCCAGGACCTCGTTATCTGTCGAGTTGAAGGGTGGTGGATGCTAAGCATATCCTTACCACCTGTCCTGGTAAGCACTACGAGGTGTCCGGTGCCGGGACGAATTGAGAAACCTCGTGACGCTGAATTGGAGTGGAAGAATTTGGGATTGCCGATTTCTACTGCTTTAGAAGTAGAGAGATCAAAAACCATAAATTTCAGACCGAGCGGAGCACAAGCCAAGAGTTCCATATCGGTGGCACCAAATCGAATCAAGGGTAGTTTGCCGGCCACGGGCGCAGCAGGGTGTTGGATGATGGCATTGAATGAGGAGCCGCTGACCGACGATACTTGAATTTGATCGCCTGCAGAAATGAGGATGGCGGTTGAAGACGGCGACCAGATAAAATTAGAGATGGGGCCGGTGAGCTCAGGAGATAGTTTCACAGTATGGACAGTCTGCAAGGTCTTAGTTGACCGAACAATGACAGTGGACGAGATAAGTGCTGCCACGAGGAGTCCGTTTGGGCTAGGTTTGCAGTGTGAAGAAGCTTGCGCATATTGTTAGCAATCAGTTGCGTGGTAACCCCAGTTTCACCTCGGGCTCTTCTTACATTTGAAGGGCGAGGAGCGATGTAGCGCGGCTGGCTCAGCGTATTGCATGTTTGCCACGATTGGGGGCTTGCAGCTCGGAGAATACTGACGCGCTGCCAGCATAGGATGGAACTGAGACTAGCAGGGGAAGCAAACCTCCTTGTCGTTGTTGCTGTTGCTGTTGCTGTCCCCGTCTTCGTGGTAGCCGAACGTAGGTGGCACATTCAGGATCGCCATGCAAAACCGATGCATGTACACGTCCGTTCTGTGGGCAGAGGTGAATGGGGTATTAAATTCTGACGAGAAAAGAGCCAGGTGAAGTTTGGTAAATAGATTTAAAGATACAGCACGATACTATTCACACATGCGCCGTGGTTAGGAACCCATTGCCAATTGCGAAGGCCGCGTCCAATCATGAGGTCTTTCTTGCCATCTTGCCTCCGCCTGCTAGTCGGAGCAGACAGATGTTTATTCTACTTGTCTGGTCCCTTTTGGGCTTAGCGCGCTCATGTTGTCGCTTGTCGCCACTCTCCGGCTGGCTGGGCTTGTACTGGTAACTAGTTGTCTGTCATCCGCTACAGCCAACCACAGCCAACCACGACCCTCTCTTTCCACGGTATTGGATGCCTCCACCACGCCATTAGCGCAACGAGTGAATGCAACTGCAACCAATTACTCCGTAGTTACCAAGTAACTATGGAGGGCCTCTCCGTGTTCTGCACGGAGTACGGCGTACAGCTTGTCAGTGACAGGTCAGTCAGCTGAGTAATCTGTTGCAACACCTCCACAAGCAGGTATTGGAAGTTCGAAGAGCATCCCGATCCGTCTTCCTCATCAATCCTACTCTGGTGTTTGAACGCCGTTTCTCCCATCTCAGCGTCTTTCGGTATGACGATGGTGTAAACTTTTGAGCGTATAGTTCCCGGTATCTGAATGCCACGACACTCTTGCCCTATCCAAGCCCGTTGCGTTGACGGCCAACGGGTTAATGTTGAGACCGAGAATGCTAGTCATAGCCAGAACGCCTTTAACCGTTCTGCCACGTGTGCGATGTTGCAGTAGGACATCGATCGGCTGGTCAAATTCCAACTCAATACAGAGGCAGCTGGCCACATCAACTTTGGCGCATGCGACTGTGCCAGCAGTGGCGACTTCTTCAGATACTGCAGCTTCACTCTCGCGCCGAGATCAGATTCGAAAGACAAAGCCATTCTCCGAGTTCCTCACCGATACATTTCACCGCCAGCATGACTACTTGCGCATATCTGTCACGGAGCGATGTAATTTGCGCTGCGTGTATTGCATGCCGGAAGAAGGGGTCTCCTTGTCCCCCAGCCGGGAACTCCTCACCACTCCAGAGATATTCCTGCTGTCATCCGTCTTTGTGTCCCAGGGGGTGAACAAGATTCGTCTCACGGGCGGCGAGCCCACAGTTCGCCGAGACATCCTATCACTGATGCAGCAAATCGGGTCGCTGCGGACGCATGGCCTGAAGGAGCTTTGCATTACCACTAATGGCATATCGCTGCACAGAAAGCTGGACAGTATGGTCCAAGCTGGACTCACAGGCATTAATCTGAGTTTAGATACCTTAGATCCATGGCAATTCCAGATCATGACTCGACGGAAGGGTTTTGATGCGGTACAGAAGAGCATCGACAGAATTCTAGAGATGAACAGGCTCGGCGCCGGCATCAAACTCAAGATCAACTGTGTTGTCATGCGTGGGGTCAATGATCGCGAGTTGCTTCCATTTGTTGAGATGACGCGTGAAAAGGACCTTGAGATTCGGTTCATCGAGTACATGCCATTTGATGGAAACAAATGGAATAGAGGCAAGATGCTGAGTTACATGGAAATGCTGGATATGATCAGAGAGCAGTATCCAGGACTACAAAAAGTCACAGACCACAAAAACGACACGAGCAAGACCTGGCACATCCCTGGTTTTGCTGGTCGAATTGGTTTCATTACAAGCATGACACATAACTTCTGTGGGACTTGCAATCGTTTGCGTATTACTAGCGATGGCAACCTAAAAGTCTGTCTCTTCGGCAACGCGGAGGTTTCGTTGCGGGACATATTACGGCAGTCCAACTGCGGAGAGCCGATTGATGAGGAGGCATTTGAAGCTATGAAGCGAATAGAAATGGATCGGAGGGAAGGACGGGTTTCCTCTGACCAGCGACTTGGTGTGGCACCCAATGAAGCCGAATTGTTGGATATTATTGGCATGGCAGTCAGGAACAAGAAGGCTAAGCATGCTGGCATCGGAGAGTTGGAGCACATGAAGAACCGGCCGATGATTTTGATAGGTGGGTGAAAGGATTTCTTTTTTTGTTTGTTCTTGACTGCAAAACCATGTGCTTGGGGCATTGGGACAGCGTCCGGAATTCACTCTCTATATCGCCATCAGTTATACTGTCTAGGAGCGCGGCATACATGCATGAATTGCACAATGTTTGCTTTTGCTTTCATATTGAAAACGCCAGTCGTGAGGAGATTGCTGAGCGGTGAAACTGTAGATCCTCTTCCAGCATCACTCAGCAGCCTAATACCTGGACCAGCTCGTCAGCTCATCCGCAGCATGGGCGTATCTGGATTGTCCCAGATCAGCGAAGTCGGAAGGTGGTCTGACCAAAAGAGACTCTTTTCCACCTCTTCTCGGCATGGAAAAAATAAAAGCAACGTGGATGGACAAATATCGGCCCGCCTCACGCACGTATCCGACACTGGATCAGCGCGCATGGTTTCAATATCGGAAAAATCCGTGACATCTCGAACAGCCACGGCAGCCTGCAGGGTACGATTTTCAAACAACACAGCCGTATCTCTAATTCAAGACAACCAAATGAGGAAGGGGGATGTCTTGGGTGTAGCACGAGTGGCCGGTATCATGGCAGCCAAGCGAACCCCGGACTTGATACCTCTATGCCATCCTATCGCCATATCATGCGTCACGATTGACCTGGAACCTGATACAGAGAGCCATAGCATTGAGATCCGGGCAACGGTGATATGCGACGGCAAAACCGGGGTAGAAATGGAGGCTATGACCGCAGCATCAACGGCTGCGCTGACAGTGTACGATATGTGTAAAGCGGTGGACAAGGCGATGGTGGTTGAGTGCTTGCGGGTCGTTCTCAAGGATGGTGGTAAGAGTGGGCGGTGGGAGATTGACTGACGAGGAAGCGAAGTGAACAATTGCGATTGGTGCTGCACTCCGTACGCTATTATACAATGCAAGGCATAATATCTCTCATGCATGTTGATGCCGTTCACACCAACTTGCTCCATGCAACCCGCAGATTCATCGCGTCCCCGCATCACGGACATAATACTCATCCAAGGTATGCATACTATTAATATCACTTGAGTATTGGCGACCGGTAGGCCACGACTTATGGGGCCGCGGTCTGCATACAGTACGTTGTGTCAAACATAGACAGTAACTAGGAGGATCTGCCAGCCATGTGTTGCAGTAAAATCAATACAATACGGAAGTAGAGAGCAGATCACTTATTATGTCATACTGAAAGCAAGTGAAAAACTAACGCGGTGCGGCCTCCTTACTCCGTAGTTGCAAAACGTCATACTTGCAACTGAGAGGGAGGGGGATAGCCATCTCGTTGACAGCTCACCGATTAAGCGATTCTTATCGAGGAATCCATCCATCATCTCGCAACCCTTTAAAACACGGCAATTAATTGGCTAGGACGCTCTCCGGGGAAGCGTCAGCCACCAACCTTTAGACTTTGATGAGCAACTAATGCACTTCTCTGCAATCTTTTTCGCTTACAATAATGTCTCAGAGCCGGATTGAAAAACAATGTCGGCAGCTACGGATCTTATACGCGGGGCAATACAGGGTTTTCAGGGATTAATGATAACAGAAAAATGCAAGACCTAAGCATAGTTAACCGCAACGGGTAATGACGAGCCACGCGTGAATCTCGATGCGATGGGCACAAAATGGATTGCTGGGAGGGGCATCGGGACGTAACCACTGAGGAGAGGAGACGATGAAGATCGAGCAAAAAGCGCAGGCAGAGGACCCTGCCCGCCTGGTCTTGGCACGTAGCCCCAAAGGGGTTTCGGATGGCTCCCCCCAGACGTGGCATGAGGGAACATGGGAAGCGGTGAGTATCAGCAAACCCACGCAACGGGATTATGGATTGGCAATGGATTGTCAATTGGGGGGACCAAGTTCGGCAGGACATTGCACAGATTGACAGAGACCCGGACGTGATGACCCGTCCTGCATTCACATGTGGATGAGACTCCGGAGCTAGCTCGCTGTGGGCAGCCAAGCCACTCAGTGACAGTTCCCTCGCTGAACTCTAGGGGTCCAGTTCCCGCTGGAAGGCTCCGCCGTAGCGTCAAGTCGAGTCCCGCAGCCCGTCGCTTGCCGGGTATGTCACTGCCTGCCTGCCTTCAAGAGGAGGAGAGCACGAGAGCAGTGAAGCAGCCAGAGAGGCTGGCAGCAAACATAGCTGGAAACTATCCGGATGCAGGGGGGCCCCTGTCAGCGAACTGGCCAATCATAAACGGACGATAAGACAGACGGCCTTCCACCAATCCTTCGGAAGCATATTGTGGGTCAAGAAAGCAGCTAGCAGCGAGGAAAGAGGGAAGAAGATGGATGAAGAATACATACTAGTATGTAGTCCGTACAATGTAGGCGACGGAGGCGAGACGACAAGCGGTCCGAAAGCTTTTGGCGTTACTCGAGGTGATCGGCGTATTGACTGTATTACATGCGTAAATACGATGCTGCAATAGTTACTGCAATGCTACCGGGCACGGTATGGACGGGCAAGTACGGAGTACCCCTCTACTATAAACTTTCTAAGGGTGGCTGCTGCCGAAATTAAAGTAAAGCACGAGCCAGTCAGGACATGCGATACTCGCCACAAGCCTTGACGTGCACAGATGACAGATGCAATGAGATAATTTATACTCCGTACCTCACACCCGAAATACATCCTCTGCTGAAAATTAGCCATATACAGCACAGTACTCCGTACATAGATTGTAGTCCTTTACTCCATACAATGTGTCCGGCAATGCAGATTGGTCCTATTTCTAACTGCCGTTCGTCGTCAGGCCTCATCGTAACCGCACATCTCATTACGAAGTACGGAGTACGGAGTAGAAATAATCGAACAACAAACCGTGGTCAGGGACCCCCTTGCCTGTGTCCCCACTTGGACTCTCCACCACGCATCCACCAAGCTTTGGGTTCGTTCTGGATAGCAGTATCCAGCCAGCCCTCCGCCTTCTCGTCTCCTCTCCTCCATCGTGCGAACGAAAGTTCCCAGCAAAGAATGTGGCCTGCGCAGAAGTACAGAGTAGCTAGCGCCGTACCCAAACAAGAAGGACCAGACACCGTGGGCAGATTGGCGGGCTGGCGGGGGACTGGCTAGCTTTAGCTTCGTACAGGCTTCATGAACATTCCTCTCTTGTACGGGAGTAACTAAAACCAGTATTGGGACGATTTTAAACTCGAGACGAGCTACGGAGGGTTTTAGCTCACAAGCGTGACTTCGTCATGGTCGAGGCAGGTAACTAGGGGGAAAATCGTTCCATTAATCAAACAATTGGATTAGCCGCGCTGTAACTACTCCGTACTCCGTATTGGGTGCCTCAATCTCGATACGGGGTCTTGGGGGACCTATTCAGATTCTGCACGTACGAGTCGTTGGATGTGTCGGACACAAGTCCGTGCTGGGCATCGGAATCTCGTCCTGCAAGCACTTTGCACTCCGGATTGCTTGCAACGGAGATCCCGGACTGCCCAGGTATCCTCCGTACAAACAATTAGTTACATCAATGTCCGTTTGGCGTGACTGGTAGCGGGCGGATTTTCAATAAGATGCATTCTTCTATTATCTCCCGAAATCCCCGCCATGTTGCTCGCTCCTGCACAAATGCACAATGATGTGCAAGCCATGACGACTTCAAGGTGCACCTCCCTCAGCTCAGTGTGTCTCAAGGCCTAACACAACCCATGTCCACAACACCAATACCACATCTCTACTACAGCCTCCAGCCATGCTCGCCATGTTTGCTCGAGTAGTCATTGTAGTCCCTTTGTAGTGGTGGCTTGACGCCCACCGCCCCTTTCCGACCGCATTTTTTCTCAATTTCTTCCTGCATCTGGCTCTGTTGGAAGGAAGGTGGGTGTTGCTTCGTGGCTACGCACTGTATGTACGTTCCTTGTTCCTTTTCGATCTTTTTTTTTCTTTTTCTTTTTTTCTTTTTTGAGGAGGGGTGATACATCGATATCCCGTCACAGTTTCCAGTTGCAACTCCGTATCAGGTGCAACCCCCTTTCCTTTGAAAATACAGAGGATAATTAATGCATTTGTGCATTACCAGGCAATGTCGTTGACCACAGTCCCCCGGACGTTATCTCTGCCCCGAGGGCAAAGAGACACCAGCCTCACCCACACAGACCAAGTTGCCCGGACTTCTGGAGCACTACTCGTAATGACTACTCCGTACGGAGTACATGATAGTCTCGATAACACCATCTTTCGCGGACCCGAAAGCGGCGAGCGTTGGAGTGCCAAGTGCCAAACTGCCTGGGGCCAACCACAGCACACCAAGCCTCAGTCTCCACTGGCCAGGGGGGCCCTGCACACCCCCTGCCCTCTTCCTGCCCGCGTATCTCGCCTGGCCTCTCGACCTCTCGGCTTGACTCGCATCGCCACCGCTAGCAAACATCCTCGAACAAGTTCGAACGCTGGAGCGCGCAACTTACAGCGGCTCGAGGTCCGCTAGAGGTGGTTGTTACTCTGCCAGGCTTCTTCTTGTACTCCGTGCCACTCCGCCAATTGCCGCGCCGCGATGGTCAGCTTGATCCTCACGAACTAGTATACACCCCAAATCACCCACCTCTCTCGCCCCTTCTCGGCTCGGCGCATCCGATTCCTCTATTGTATACTCCGTACAAGATTCCGCACCCTCTAAAAGGACAGGAAGCCTTCCTATTGCTTCATTTCATCTGTTGAGATCCCGTCACGAAAAGACACATACGACTGTGGCAGAGACCTACCACTGCAGAGACTGCAGAGACTGTCTCAAATCGTCCCTTGCTTCCACACCGACCCGACGACCCGACCAACACCACAGCCCACGTCTTCATTAGCCGTCGCCATTCGCTGTCGTCACGAGCACCAAGTCATAGCTCGCTGTCTTCCTACTGGATAGCATATAATCATATCAGTATACTCCGTGCAGGTCGACACGGCACTGCTTTGCTGTTGTCCTTTAATTATCCCGCCATGGCAGCCGAGCTCATCATGCCCACGCTGCCAGCAGACCAGCAGCAGTCGCGGCACTTTCTTGCCAACAACACCCGCATGCGCCCACAGCACACGCGCTCACGGTCCTACCAAGTTCCTCAAGGGCTTCAGATCTCGCCCCTAGATACTTCAACCATGCCACAAAACCAGATTTATTCTACTCCTCCGTCTCCAACGTCCCAGCACAGGCAACAAGGCGGCCGTCCCATGTACATGCCCGCCGTGCTCCGTCGTTGCGATGAGTTCCCAGCCCCCAAGGTCACGAGATGCAGAACAGCAGGCTCTACTTCCTCAACCGACTCGGACTCCACCCTGCGACGGGCTAATACTGCTATTATGAGCATTCCCGGCCTCGTCATGTTTGGCCAGCGTCTTTCGCGTCGTTCTACTGGTGAAGGCAACAAGACCCTTGACGGAGAGTGGAAGCTGGATGCTTTCCCACAAGTGACGGGCGTGCCCACTCGAAAACACTGGAAGGTGAGTTTCATCGTCCAATTAATATTCCTGACAAAAGCAAGAGCGTCTGTCGTAGAAAGACAGGCGGTCGGGGGTCATACGAAACAACGTATCTAACATTGCTCTCAACTTAGCCCGATACCGAGGCTTCCATCTGCGACGATGCAACTTGCAAACGCACATTTAACTATTTTGTCCGACGGCATCACTGTCGCAAGTGTGGCAACATCTTCTGCGACTGGCACTCCAGTGCCGCCCTTCCCCTCGACCAGGACGCCAATTTCAACCCACGCGCCAGTGCATCTCGCACCTGCAACCACTGCTTCGAAGAGGTCAAGGTACTCCACAGCAGGAACAATAGCCAGAGCTCCAGCTCAGCGTCTTCAGAGGCTCCGCCACCGACTCCCATCAACGCTCCACCAGTCCCTGGGGTTACCCCCCCTCACAAGGCTGAAGTAGCCGCAAGCGTCCCACGAGACTGGAACTGGAGCACTTTCTAAACATCAAACAGGCAGAAGTAGAAACATATGCCACTTCTTCATGACAGTTAGGATTGTATTGTTGTTATCGGCAATAACGGCTTGACGACCGGCACCACTCTAGAATTTCGCCCGGTCTCTTATCCTCTCATCATCATCCAGCATGAGGAGGCTTTTGCCAGCTGCTCCAAAAAGCACCTCAATATAGCTTACTTCTATTTCTCGGTTCCGATTAGAAACACCCAGTTTCCCCCTTTGATTTGCAAAGGGAACATTACATTTGGCTTTGGGGCGTTTCTGTGATATATTTAAAGCGAGGCGTTACGGATGGATCCTGCGCTGCCTGCTTGTCAATCATGCTGGTGATAGATACCAGAATGGGCAATTTGGGACGGATCCTCCAATTTTTTGGAAATAGGTTTTTTTTATTTTTAAGTTTACCATCACATCTATCTATCAGACCACGGGTCTGACTGCATAGTCGTTTATTATTGTTTATGTTGTTTATTGTGATGGTAATACCCCGAGATCTAGGAATTCCGGAATACATTGGGCAAAGTTATTATAATGCAATTTCATCTGATATAACTCGTATGTGGCATTATGAAGTTTCTTTGCGGAGTGTTATAAAGTGAATGTTTCGGGAGTTCGGATAAGCTCACGCATTGGCACCCATTGCCAAACCGCAATTCTCAGCACACCGACAGCAAGTAATGTAGCATCAGCGCATAAAAACGGAGAAGGATATTACGTCTGTCTCCCCAATCTGAGGAAATGATGTTCGAATATAGTCAATCTGCTACCTGACTCCCGTGTTTGTTTCTTGCTTAAAAAAAAGAAAGAAAGAAAGAAAAAGAAAAAGAAGAAGAAAAAAGAGAGAGAGAGATTGGCAATATGCTGAGCTTCCATTGATATATCCCCCTTTTCTCTAACTAACTCAAATAACCTAGACAGACAGGCGGATAAAGAACACGTGTACAAGAAAATCATGGCTCATAAAGGCCTTTCCCCTCCTTTTAATTCGCCCTTCCAAGATAAATAACACACGTTGGTAGCCTCTAAAGAATGTTAAAAGAAAGAAAAAATAGTAAATGCTGTCCCAAGGGTTCCGCATGAAGGTAGGTGGTGGTACTGGAGATAGTGTCACAAGGAACAGGTTTTGATGCGGAAACCAAAGAGCATGCATGCTATTTGACCTCGCGTAGGGGTCGTGGTATCTTTCAGGTCCTTTTTGAACCTTTCTTTCTTTCTTTCTGTTTCGTCTCGGGGGGGGGATTTCTATTCCAATTAAGAACGTTTCATGTATGAACAAAAATCTCACTTTCGTCTACTTCCGCTCAACGTATCTTCTCATACAGCGCTTACGTTCTTCGTTTTGTTCGTCCGTTGGCCTTCTTGGGAACAACTATCTCGTCTACCTCCTCAATAACTTCGATGTGACCGTTGGCATGGCCATTGGAATGACCATTGACCATTTTTTCACCACCATAAACTTCCTGCTCGAGATCACGAGCCGCGTCCCAGCCAGCCTTCTCAGCCAAAGCCACATTGCTAAGGCGACGGTTTGGCTTGCCAGTGGCCTTGCTATTGGCAGTGCTGCGCTTCATGTAGCTGGCAATGAAGAAGCTGACAAAGAGATAGGTCAACGGGGCGAGGTACAGCACGTTCAACCAGATCGCGAACGTTTCGTTTGCCGTGGCAATGCAGGGCTGAGCAACGTAAGACGTCTCCGTAACAAGAGCCGATTTTTTTACGGCGCCTGACGCCACAGACTCCAAGGCAGCAGATCCGAAAATGAACTTTTTAAGCGAATCCAAGGCGCCAGTAGCAGCGGGCATGGCAGCATCGACTGCAGCAGCGGGTAGATTATCGATCTGGGTCGCAACTTTGGTCACAGTAACCGGGGCTACGTAGGTGACAAAGGAGTGCAGAATGGCGTAAGAAGCGCCAACGACGAACTGAGTGATCTGCATGGTGGTGAGTGTTCGCTTTACGGCCATGGGAACCCTGATCGAGAAGGCCGAAAGAGTATAGTAGGTGTACATGAGGGCGTGAATGAATGAGTTAACCAAGGTGAACACCCAGATAGGAGCCGACATGTAGCGCATGCCAGCCCACATGCAAAGCATGGCTCCTGCATGGTGGTAAGTCTGCAAAGTTGAGCTGAATTTGCCCTTGGCAAGGATGATAAACGTATCTAAAACCTCGTAGAACTTGCTCAGGTAGAAGATCCATCCATAGTAGTTGAGACCTTCGTTCCAGATGCGTCCCATCTGCATGTTGCTAGGTTGCTTGCCGTCCAGGCTTCCGAGAAGAGTGTTCGGATTCGCACTGTCCCAGTTGCCAGAAGTGTCGTTGAAATACAGCGAGCTTCCCAGACCAGAGGGACCGTGAATGCGGCACAAGCTGTCAGCCGAGGCGGCAACACCACCAGGTCCGAATGGGGTCACGATGCTGCGTCGCATAGTACCTAACATACCCCAGAAGGTCCACGCTGAGTAGACAGCAAGAAGAACGTTGTGTAAAACCACGAATGCTGAGAACACCTTGGTCTTGCTCATGGCCCAGGGCTTCTTGTTTCGAGAAGCGTTGAACTTGTTCAGGGCTTTAGCCGTGACGGCGTATAGAGCCGCAATAGTTAGAGGAACCCTGGGGTCTAGAGCAGCCTGGTAAACGTAATCGGGAATGTTGAAGGGTCGCATGATAGAGATGGGCTCTGGAGCAGGGGAGAGTGGCGTAGGCTCGTTCGTTGGAGGAAAGCCGAAAAGACTGGCATCCGGCATGGAAGCCAGCAGATACCCCTGAACAACAGACATATTTATAATATCTGCTGCCTGCGCTCTGCTTGTGCTTTGTCCTTCTATTTCTCTCCCGGATTTGTATAGTGTCGAAGGAATTCGGTGATTATATCGACGTCCCTTAGCAGTGCAATTCGTCGACGCAAGAGCAGCCCGCTCTTATACTTCCACAGAAGTGTATAGTCAAACGAAGCCGGCCAAAGAAGCTTCCTAATAATAGAAAGCAACTTCCCGCAACTTATGTGAACAAAATAAACCGAGTTTTCGGTTCAATCGTCGAAAAATTTGTCTTTATCGGACCAATTGGGGGACATGAAATGAGACGGTGAACATGCGAGGACAATGTCGCGTGCTCGGCGATTTCGCAACGATGTAGTGGTGGGAGGACTGTACAGAAGTCAAGCGTCGACTCTAATTGATGATGAAGAAGAAAAAGACCCTGAGGCAAAAGGTATTTATTGGAAAATGCAAGCTTCGAGTCATCGAGGGCAAAAGAGGCGAGAAGAGAGGGGAGATTTATTCACTGGGCAAACGTGTAAGTTGGGGCGTGCTGAAGTCCCCCGGTCACGCTGTGCCTTTCTTAAGGGCGGCAAAGCAAGGGGTGTGCATCTATCCACCCATCCATGCACGCACTTTGGCATTTAAGAGAGGGAAAGAGCAACTGGTTTAGATCTTTTGGGGCGGTAGGTGGCGCGGCACCTTTCCGAGAATCTCCACATTCAACTTCTTGTGTCGTCTTTATTTCCTCCAGGCATTATAGTCTGTCCGCATGCACTCATCAGTGACGGGGAATTGCAAGAATATTTCGATTCTACCTTGTCGGGGAGTTATTGGAGTGTCAAGCTCGTAACTGCGGCGGATGTGTGCATACGAAACCCAGATCTCACGTATAAAGCTGAAGGAGTCAGAAAAAAAAAAAAGGTTGTTGAGACGCGCAACGCCCCACGGCTCTGTCGGTCTCGGAACCTCTTCCTCGGCATCTAGCCTCTGCTACGAAACAATACGCGGAGATGCTGGAACACATGCAAGCTAACATAACAAAGGTAGAGGGGGCAAAAATGTGAAAGCGATATGTTCCGAAATTCTGATCGAAGCGTATCAACCCATGCGTACCTCCTAGTGTGGCAAAGAGCATGCAATGCCAGCACGCGTATCAACGTCGTTCAAGATCATCCGCCCCTATCAGTGCAACATGACGACAACGCCGTCGGTTGCATCAAGAGCATTATGCATGCCATCGAAATGATCCCAATCGGCGGGACAACTTATGGCTACAATGTGCTTCGCACTTCTTTGAGCACCAGGCTATCATAGCAGGACATTGAACGAATATCAAGGCCATCATCAAGCTGCCTGTGCGGGGCAAAGTCTGATTGCTATTCAACTGCACATAACCTATTAAGAAGAATTCCGCCAGTTTAAACAATAATGGAATGCGCATTTCAGCTATGTTTCAATCTTTCGGCGACATTGTTCTCTTGTAATACAGAAGCGAGTAGTCCTTCAGAGAACTTGGAACCGACCACGACATATTGTGAGGGGGGCGTGTAACTACAACCCAAATTTGGTCCCTGGAAGTCTGCAGCCCCCCGCAGCTCAATTTGACATCAACCTGGCGGTCTATTGCCTACAAACAAAGGTACTTGCTTCGAGATAAATCGTACATGTATCTGAAGCGCTGCTACTATCCCGTGGAGTGTTTTAGACCCACGCCCGATCTCCACTCCCGGCGATAGTGGGGCATTGTGACGGCCGCTTGTCGACTCGCGCTGTGGCACTTTTTTTTGTTGGGGATCAAAAGATGAAAACACTTCAACGCACACGCCCGGTCCAGTTCGACGTATTACGCAAGCTCAGGAATTGATTCGACGTCGTGACTCCATACTGTTTTGGAAGGCTGTAAACTAGTCCTGCGAAAAACGGTGTGGCGACGGGATAGTGGCAGCCCTTCCGATCAGTCGTCACAGCCCATCAACAAGTTCGCAAAGCACCAGGTTTTGTTTCCGGCTCTCCAAATGTAGGGAACCCTCGCGATAAGCATTGAAATCCTGGTTAGCGTTGCCTCATATTTTCGAAGCCGAGCATACTTGAATTCAGTCCAGCAATCCAGCGAATGGACAAGCACTTTATCCGCATCGGATCTCTGACACCCTACGGGTGAGGTAGCGTGCGCCGCCTATCTATCTATCACTGCTCATATCAATCAAAAAATCTACACACTAATTTCAATAGAAGCTGTCTCTAAGGTCCCGCTCCCTGGCCGAGGCTTATTTATGACGGGGTAACCAAGTGCCCACTCAGCTCTGGGGGTGTTGATTGCGCGGAAAGCGCCCCCTTCGGTGATCGGTCTCAACAAATTCGGCTCCAGACCAGCAGCCAAGCCCACGCAAAAATGACATGTACGGAGCAGCTGCTTCCTTGTAATTTAGACACCGACAAGCCTGTGAAAGCCACGTTCTTTTATACGGAGTAGAAGCCTGGCTTTTGGAGAAGATGAAAACCCCCGGGTGCCTCCCAGTCGCACAGAATACGGCTTTGGGACGTTGGAACGTGGCGTAGCGCACTAAGAGGTGTACCACATATCTCTGCATCCGACTACAGCGATATACCTGGGTTAGAACTTCCCCAGCTTGTTAGCCAGGAAGGAGAGGCAGGCCGTAGTAGCAGATAAACCAGGTTCAACTCTTCTTAGGTCAACAATTTCTCACAATCATTGGCCCAGCAGCACAAACCACACACACACACACGCTCACAAACTAACTATAGCACGGCGTATAACGTTACGCACGCACGATACAGATCATAGCTTACAGAAGTACGCATTATAGATGATTTCCTGCTCAGCTTCGCAGATAGGCAAAATGTAGGGGAATGCAATCTCTTGTAGGCTTAGTTGGTCCCTGAGAAGCGCTAAACACCTCTTACGCTACGCCGTATGTATGTTCATTGTAAACCCGCGACTATGGGAACCGTAATAACTACCATGTGTTGTTATTTGCGACTTTTAAGTGAGTTTTTTCAAAAAAAAAAAAAAAAAAAAA